>PVIA01004487.1:73227-137056 GCA_004024845.1 Tonatia bakeri
GAAATATATTGACAGCAACACAATTATAGTGGGGGATTTTAACACCCTACTGTCAAAAATGGACAGATCTTCCAAACAAAATATCAAAAAAGACATTGTGGCATTGAACAATACCCTAGATGAAATGGACTTAACTGATATTTACAGAGCCCTCCATCCCAAAGAAGCTAAATACACATTCTTTTCAAATACATGTGGAACATTTTCAAAGATAGACCATGATAGGACACAAAACGAGCCTCAACAATTTCAAGAAAATTGAAATTATACCAAGCATTTTCTTAGATCAAGAGGGACTGAAACTAGAAACCAACCCCAAGGGAAAAAACCCAAAACACTCAAAATCATGGAGATTAAACAACATGCTATTAAATGATGAATGGGTCAAGAATGAAATTAGGGAAGAAATCAAAAGGTTTCTGGAAACAAATGAAAATGAATGCACAACAACCCAAAACTTATGGGACACAGTGAAGGCAGTCCTGAGAGGGAAGTTCATAGCGATATAGGCATACCTAAAAGAGATAGAAGTATTTCAAACAAACAACCTAACCTTACATCTACAAGAACTAGAGAAACGACAATAAAAACAGCCCAGAGCAAGTAGAAGGAAGGAAATCACCAAGATCAGAGCAGAATTAAATGACATAGAGACTAAAAGCACAATTCTAAGGATCAATGAACCCAGGAGCTGGTTCTTTGAAAAGATAAACAAAATTGACAAGCCTTTAAGCAGACTCATCAAGAAAAAAAGAGAGAAGACCCAAATAAACACAAAAAAATGAAGGAGGGTATATTACAACTGATACCACAGAAATACAAAGGATTGTAAGAAATTACTATGAAGAACTGTATGCCAAGAAATTTGAAAACCTAGGTGAAATGGACAAATTTCTAGAAAAATATAATCTTCAAAACTCAATGAAAAAGAAGCAGAAAGCCTGAACAGACCAATAACAGCAGATGAAATTGAAGCAGTAATCAAAAAACTCCCAACACAGAAAAGCCCTGGACCACATGTTTTCACAGGAGAATTCTACAAAGCATTTAGGGAAGATCTAACCCCTATCCTGCACAGACTATTCCAAAAAATCCAAAAAGATGGAAGACTCCCAAACTCTTTTTATGAGGCCAACATCATCCTAATTCCAAAACCAGATAAAGACACAACAAAGAAAGAAAACTTCAGGCCACGATTACTGATGAACATTGACGCTAAAATTCTCAACAAAATACTGGCAAACAGCATCCAAAAATACATTAAAAAGATCATACACCATGACCAAGTGGGATTCATTCCAGGGATGCAAGGGTGGTACAATATTTGCAAATCAGTAAATGTAATACATCACATAAACAAAAGCAAAGACAAAAATCACATGATCATTTCAATAGATGCAGAAAAAGCATTAGATAAGGTGCAGCACCCATTTATGATAAAAACACTCAGCAAAGTGGGAATAGAGGGAGCATTCCTCAACATAATAAAGGCCATATATGAGAGACCTACAGCCAACATCATACTCAATGGGCAAAAATTAAAATCTTTCCCACTAAGATCAGGAATAAGACAAGGCTGTCCACTTTCACCACTTCTATTCAATATAGTAGTGGAAGATTTAGACACAGTGATCAGACAAGAAAAGGAAATAAAAGGCATCCAAGTCAGAAAGGAGGAAACAAAACTGTCATTGTTTGCAGATGACATGATAGTATACATAGAAAATCCTATAGACTCTACCAAAAAACTGCTTGACCTGATAAATGAATTTGGCAAAACAGTGGGATACAAAATCAATATCCAGAAATCAAAAGCATTTCTGTATACCAACAATGAACAGCAGAAGCAGAAATCAAGGGAAAAATCCCATTTGAAATAGCAAAAAGAAAAATAAAATACCTAGGAATAAATCTAACTAAAGAGGTAAAAGATCCGTATTCAGAAAACTACATAACACTGAGGACAGAAATCAAGGAAGAGACAAACAAATGGAAACATATACCATGTTCATGGATTAGAAGAATTAATATCATCAAAATGTCCATACTACGCAAAAAAATTTACACATTCAATGCAATGCCTATTAAAGTACCAATGGCTTACTTCACAGACATAGAAAAAACACTTCAAAAATTTATATGGAACCATAAATGACCCCAAATAGCTGCTGCAATTTTGAGAAAGAAGAATAAAGTAGGAGGGATCACAATACCTGACACTAAACTATAGTACCAGGCCACTGTAATCAAAACAGCCTGGTACTGGCATAAAAACAGACACATGAACCACTGGAACAGAACATAGAGCCCAGAAATAAACCCAAGTCTCTATATCTCTATAGTCAATTAATATTTGACAAAGGGGGTAGCAACACAAAATGGAGTAAAAACAGTCTCTTCAACAAATGGTGTTGGGAGAACTGGATAGCTACAAGCAAAAAAAAAAAAATGAAACTGGAGCACCAACTTACACCTTATACAAAAATGAATTCAAGGTGGATAAAAGACTTAAATACAAACCATGATACCATTGAAGTCCTAGAGGAGAACATAGGTAGGAAAATCTCAGATATTTCATGCAGAAACCCTTTTACTGACATATCCCCTAGAGCAAGGGACATAAAGGAAAGAATAAACAAATGGGACCTCATAAAATAAAAAGCTTCTTCACAGCTAAAGAAAACAGTATCAAATAAAAAGAGAACCAACTGTCTGGTAAAACATATTTGCCAATGATACCTCAGACAAGGGTTTAATCTCCAAAATACATAAAGAACTTACACTACTCCACTCTAAAAAGACAAGCAACCCTATTAAAAAATGGGCAGAAGACTTGAACAGACACAGCTCCAAGGAGGACATACAGAGGATCCAAAAACACATGAAATGATGTTCAATATCACTAGCTATCAGAGAGATGCAAATTAAAACCACAATGAGATACCACTTCACACCAGTCAGAATGGCCATCATAAACAAAGTAACAAACAAGAAGTGTTGGAGAGGTTGTGGAGAAAAGGGAACCCTAGTGCAATGTTGGTGGGAATGCAGACTGGTACAACCACTATGGAAAACAGTATGGAATTTCCTCAGAAAACTAAAAATGGATCTGCCTGTTGACCCAGGAATTCCACTGCTGGGTCTATATCCTAAGAACCCTGAAACATCAATCCAAAAGAACCTTTGCACCCCAATGTTCATAGCAGCACAATTTACAATAGCTAAGTGCTGGAAGCAACCTAGGTGCCCATCAGTAAATGAAAGGATAAAAAAACTATGGTACATTTACACAATGGAATTCTATACTGGAGAAAGAAAGAAGGAGCTCCTACCCTTTGCAACAGCATGGATGGAGCTGGAAAGCATTATGCTAAGCGAAATAAGCCAGGCAGTGAAAGACAAATACCATATGATCTCACCTGTAACAGGAACCTAAACAACAAAATAGAAACAAGCAAAATATAGTCAAAGGCACTGAAATAGAGGACAGGCTGACAGTGACCAGAGGGGAGAGGGGCGGAATTTCAGGGGAGAATGGGAAGGATTTACAGGAACAAATAGGAAAGAGAAATGGCCAAAAACTAGGGGGGGTGGAGATGGGAGTTGGGGAGGGATGGGTGGGTGGGCTGGAATGGGAGTAAAGGACAGAAAAATGTACTTGAACAATGATTAAAATAAAAATTAAAAAGAAAATATCTTTGCCCATGCAATATAGAAATTGGTTTTGCTGTCTTGCTTCACATCTGTCCTAGCTCCTTGAATGTTAAACCTAACAGAAAGTTAGACCATTTTCTTCATCAAATCACTGTTTAGTGAAGAATTAACTATATTGGACATAAAGGTAGGGCTCAGCCCTAATAATATGGTTAGGTTGTTTGTTCTGGTCTCATATGAGAAGATTAAGTTTTCCTGGATCCAGGGCTCTAGAATTAATCCCTAACTTTGCCAGCCTGTAGGACTAACCCATAAACACCAAAACACATACACATAGAACACACACATGCACACAAGAAACCCAAAGAATATGTTCTAGTCACAACAGACCCTTTATTTTGGTTTTAAAACTGTATTACTGTCTATAAAGAAAAAGTACCAGCAAATTTGTTAACTATTCTACGTATGTTTTAGCTGGGAAATTATTAAGGGCATTTTATTTAATGTTTCTTAATCATAATTTCATCTCTCAACAGGAGTTGATGTACTTGAATTTCACATTTTGTGTCAGTTACATTGTCCTTATATTTTACCAGCAAGCAATTGTCCTTAGTCAGCATTTTTAAATAAAATGATCCAAAGATAAAACTTTGAAAATTAAGTCATCAATGAGCATTCCAGTGTAAGGTATAAGAAATACTCTCATTAGACTTCTGTCATTAGCATTTTGCCTCCTGTGACTTAGAGAAAGGAAAAATTGTAAGCCATGTAAGTTTGGAAAATTGGAGACACAGACATTTTAATATATATGGAGTTCTGAGTATGAACTTCACTGGCTTCTTTTTAGTGGTGATATCTACATCGCACATTAAACTTCTGTAGGTTGAAAATATATCCACTTTTGTGTAGAGTTGAAGATTAAACCTTGCATCGATTGTTAGGTAATGATTGGACTCATTGTAACTTGACCATTGACTTAACTTCCACTGTTAAGTGTTTAAGGGCAATATGCAGACATCATGCTACCAAATACTGGAAATAAGAGTATTATCCTAGCAAGGTGTAAATCTTCACTCTTGAAATAAATGCCAATGTGGTGGTTGACCTGGGTAGCTGGAAATGGCTGTTCAGTGCGGGATGCTATAACACAAAAACAGTTCTGTTCATTCTGTGTGTGTGTGGGCAGAAGCACTGGGAAAGCTTTGTTATTCCTGAAATGCAAAGTGTTCTATTTAGCTTAGAAGCTCTGTTCTTTGTACTAATGGTGATATTAGGCAGCTCCAGCCATTTGAAAAACTATCATGAGAAAATGAACCTTAGAATTCAATTCTCAGAATATCCATATCAGAAACCAAGTGGTCTATTATGATTGTGCCAGACTAACTTTGGGGAAGTGCCCTCAATTTTGTCTCTACCCCACCCCTTCCTTTGGGAGGCATAACACAAGAAGTAGAATTTTTCCCATTGATACCCACTACTGAATCACTACTAGAATATTTGCTACCCTACTGAATTTTAATCAAGGGATTAATGTGCATTTTGAGTTACTTTAATTTATGTCACCCTTATCAATATTTCTTCATTTTGATTTACATAACATCTGTGAAAGATAATTAAATGAATCATGCTACCTCATTCTATGGGTTGGTTCCAGCTATCTTTTCCAAACTACCCTCAAATATTGGCTTCAGGAATAACCATTTTACTCTGACTCACAATTTTGTGGGTTGGCAGTTCAGGCAGGACATGGCTTGGTTTCTTAATTGCCAGGTAACATAAACTGATGTCAACTAGTAGAATTTAGCTGGGGGCTGGCTAAATTCATTGCTCATAAGTCTGGCACCTTGTGTGAGCAGCTGGAAGGCAGGCCTCATGTATTCTTCTCTCCTTTGCTATGTAGTCTCTGAGTCTTGCCATATTCTCTTTCGAGTAGGATAATTGGACTTTTTATGTGGCAACTCAGGCTTCCAGGATTGAGCCTTCTAAGATCCTGGAAGTCTGAGTTGCCACATAAAAAGTCCAATTATCCTACTGGAATAGAGATCCTACTGGAAGAGACCCAAGTGGAAGCCACAAAGCTTTTAGTGACCTTCCAGAGCCCCCTTCCAAAATGTCATGGAACCCACCAAGGAAAGGAGACAAAAATATTGCCTATCTGTAGATGACAAGGAATTCATGGGCATCTTTAATCTGTCACACATGGGTTTGTCAGTTGAGTTTCCTCAGAGGTCAAGTGTATCAAACAAAGCCAGCGTGCTAGTCACTGACTGTGATGCCACATCTCTTACAAGCCTAATATATATCCCATCCTTCCCTTACTCCTACAGCCAACCAAATGACCAACTTGAGTTTGACCTCTTAAACTTAGCTTGTGGGTATCATTTCGGTAGCTTCCTGACTGGTGTCCCTGTCTTGACTGCATCCTTGCCATGACTAGCAAAAGCACACGTCATGTGTCACTTCATGTTCATGGCTTCCAGTGCTCTGTAAGGCAAAATACAAATGCTTCAGCTTGATAAACAGACCTTCCATCATTTGGGCCCAAAATCTTTCCAACCATAGCACCCACCACTCCCTTTGCAGCTTTCCCCAACCCTGGCTTTGCCTGCTTGTTCGATTGTGCCCCAGCCATGCTGTTTCCCAGGGCAGCATGCTCTATCTGACTATGTACCTTACTTAACAGTTCTGTTCTCCTCAAGTATGATTCCTTCTTCCCATATCTGTCTAAAAGTGGATGTTCTATTCATCTTTCAAGATTCCATTCCAATGTCACTGGCCCCACACTCCCATAACACTGCCAATTTGACAATGTTGAAATGCCTTTTCTGATATTCATTCCTGTGTGGTTGCGACGGTGTTGGAGCACAGTGGTCGTGAACACAGACTACCCTGAGTCAGAGGGAATCTGGTTTCACAACTGATTCACTGTGCAGGGTCCAGTAGTGTCATTTCAAAATCCACATCCTTCCAGAACTTCAAACTGTGACTTTATTAGGGAATAGGGTTGTTGCAGATATAATTAGTTAAGATGAGGTCATACTGGTGTAGAATGGGCCCTTGATCCAATATGACCAGTGTCCTTATAAGAAGAGGAGACATAGAGACAGATGAGCACAAGGGAGGACAATGTGAAGAGACACAGAGAGAACCCCATGTGGCAATGGAGGCAGAGACAAGACAAGGACTGCCAAGGATTGTGGCAGCATCAGAAGATAAGATAAACTCATGGAACAGATTTTTCTCCAGAGCATGGCCCCACTGACACCTTGATTTTGGACTTCTAGCCTCTAGAACTGTGAGAAAATCAATATTTGTTGCTTTAAGCCACCTGGTTTGCAGTGCTCTGTTAGGGCAGCCCTAGGAATTAACACATTAGCTCTAAGGCCTTGGGCAAATTACCTCCCTTGTCTCTGTACCTCAGTTTTATCATCCTTAAAATGGACATAATAATCAACCTTACTTAGTAGAGGGTTTGTGTGAATTAAATGAGTCAAGATGTGGTAACTACTTAAAACATCACGTGCACACAATAAGCTCTCCAGTCTATCAGCTGTTTTAAATGTTTATGTGTGTGTCTTCCCCTGGGCTGGAGATCATGTCCTGCTTAGTTTTTATACCTTACTTTGAGAAGTCCTGTGACATAGCAGAGAAAACAAAAACATTGCATTCAAGTTCAAGATGTGACATTTAAGAGCCACTGTGATTTTCAGCTTTAGACTCCTCAACTATAAAACATATAAGACATGGCAAATAATAGCAATTTTGCAGGGTTTTTGTGGAAATTAGAATTCATACATGTCTTACACATTAAATAGGTCCTCAAAAAAGTGACAGAAGCATGTACTTTTCCTCAAAATCACCCAACAAAGAGCCATGAGCATACTAATTGCTCAAAAATGGTTTTCAATTGGTGTATTAAATAATCCTTTAGTACTTGTTTAAATGAACAATTTTGGCAATTAATTTTATATTTTTTCTCTAATGTATTTTTTGTGGTTTTGATTCTCTGTCCTTTCACTTAAACTCCAAAAATCAACCCTATCAGAGGTTGGAATGCTGAGTAGAAGCACACATTTTTAAAAAATTGTATCTTTCACTATTTTATGAACTAGCCATCAATCACACATTCTCTTTGTTTTGTGAAGGGGGAGAAAATGACTTCAACTGTCTTCACAAGCTTTCCATAACTGCATTTTGATACCAAATGGGTTTTCTCTTAATCTCATAACTCAGCAGTCTTGCTTAGAATGTTTTATTTCTCTCGGCTGTGTTGTTCCTTTTGAGACAGCCAGTCACCCTATGTGTGGTTCACCATGTGCATGCCTCTCAAAGGTGCAGTAAGGAAGTCTTTGCAGCACAAGACTAGGAGATGAAGGTAATTAATAGAAGGAGGCTGTACAAAGTCACTTGGGGAAAATGTCAGGAAGAAATGCATCACCCTGTCATATTTCTGCTGTGCTTGTTAGCAAGGCTGACACAGCACAGTGGGGATGTGCAGGTAACAGCATTGCCCACACAGTCGTCTGGCTATTAAGTAGCTGACCAGTGTCTCAGCTATAGTGGGGGCTCCGCCACATGACATCATTAAGGGTTTTGTGGTGGTGGCAGCTTTTGATTTTATTCTTTGGGCCCATTTCTGTTATTACTGTATGTCTGAGATGTGAAGATTTTTTAAATGTGCAGAGAATTACTGCACAGCCTTAAACACCTTTCTTAGGAAGAGAAGAGCAAAGGATTTCCAGAAAGCCATGTGGTCCTATAAAGACAGCTTCCTTAGACATTGCTAAAGAAAGGAGCATCTTTAAGCAGTTAGATGCTGTGTCCATACACAAAGAGAGATGTATTTTAGTAGAGTATTTTATAATGCTTTGAAAAATGCTTTAAGAATATTGTGGGCAAACTTTTTATATCACACACAAAGTAATTTATGTGCAGACATTGGAAAAATGTTGCAAGTGAATCTTTTTTCCTGATTTTAACTTTGTCAAAATGTATGACTCAATAAAGATGCTAATGATGGCAGGTGAGCATACTGTTATAGACAAGGGTGTTAATTAAATAGGATTTATTTTTAAAGCAGTATAAAATTATAATTTTTAGACTAGCTTTGTAATAGAAACTATAAAAATGTCATATTCTTAATGTTTTTAGAACAACAATAGGAACACTATTCCACCAATTGAAAAACAAGATAAAGGCCTCAAAGCCCTGGCCAGTTGGGCTTAGTTGGTTGGAGTACCATCCTCTAACCAAAGGTTTGTGGGTTCAATTCCTGGTCAGGGCACATGCCTGGATTGTAGGTTCAGTCCTCAGTCCTGGCATGTGTGGCCCCTGGTCCAGACATATGGGGAAGGCAACTGATCAGTGCTTCTCTCTTGCATCTATGTTTCTCTCTCTAGAAATGAAAAAAAAAAAAAAAAAGACAAAGGCCTTGAAGACAATTTACAAATTAACCAAAGTATTACCAAAGAAATGTAAATTGAAACGACCTATTATTCAAGTTGTAAAGTAGCAAAGACTAAAATAAAAAAGAAAAGATGAAAGGACTTAATGTTGGTGAGTATGCAGCAAAACAGACCCCTGGACTAAGTTAAATTGGTATTATTTTCTGGAAAACAACTTGGAAGCATGTTTATATCCTTTGACCCAGTAGTTTTATCTTTAGGAATTAATCCTAAGGAATAATAAGAAATTCACTCAGTATTAGGTCCTACTACTTCTTTCACAGAATTATTATTACAGGAAAAACTAGAAATAGTTGTAGAGGAATGGCTACATAGTAGTGACTAATCCATGGAGTCCTGTATGCTGTTGATGAATATTTAATGATGTATGAACATACTCATGATCCAAGTAAAAGACAATACAGAATTAGAATTGAAACACTGTAGTATTACAAAAACTTTATGAATTAAAAAAATGGGAACATGCATCAAAATGTTATTAATTGTGGATGGCAGGATAATGGCAATTTATGATTTTATTACTAATACTTATCATGCTAATTATTGTTTATTAGTTTATAATCAGAAACAAACAGAACATTAAATCTTTAACCTGGAGGCTCCTAGAGAAAGGTCCTCAGCTCCATAGTCCCTGTGGGTTTGGCCCCTTCTGATGCTGTGGGTTGGTCAGTTTGGCCAGCACATGATTTGCAGGAAGGTCTGATACCTGGGGAGGAGAGGTCATGCGTAGACCATCAGGGGTGCTGTCCACAGAGAGGAGATACAAACAAGTGGAGATGGACATGGACATTCTGCACTTGTGCGAGCACCAGGGGATGAAGGGTACCTGAAATGAGAGCTGGGTTCGGGGTTCCAAGAGGAGTGAGTACCTATGCGTGGGTTGGATGGGAGAGAAAAGCTGAGGTTTGATGTCTGGGAGAGTAGGCCAAAGGGAGCAGTGCTAGCGACTGAGATGGGATCATATGGCCAACAGTGCAGATCTGGCTGGAGAAGAGACCAGGGAAAAATTGGTTCTAGGACAATGGGCTGTGCAGGGATGGAAGGTAGAGAATCAGTAACTGTCTCAACCACTGCTGGTCTTTTCTGGATTCCTTTATGGGTTCCTTCCAACTGAGTGTTTGAGGCAACAAGAGGAGCAGCGACCATTGGAGTGGGTGAATGACAGAATTTAAGGAACATGGATGGGGCCAAAGAGAAGTATGAGAGAAGCAGAAGGAAGGAAGGTGGGCTTCATAAAGTAGAGAGGACCATCCTTCTCAAGATGTTGCAAGGCTCCCCAAGAATCCCTTGTTTCTAAATGTAGGAATTCAGGGAAGAGAGGTGGAAGGCTGGCATTTTCACAGTGTATTTATTCCGAGGCTGAGTTTCATTGTTACTGTTATAATGACTCATTCTTCGTTACTGCATTCCCAGGCTGGTGTGACCTGGCACATGCAAAAATATTGAAAAGTATGAGGAATAATGAAGATAAAACACTGTGTCTCTTTGTCTAACAATAATGCAATGAGCAAGAAAATACGATTTTTGTGATTTTTGTTTTATGATCTATTTAGAAAATAATCTTTTTTTTAAAAAACTTTCAGATATAGCTATAAAAATATTTGTCTTTCCTAATCTCTGAAGGTTTTTCACTTCTACATGGGATAATTGGTATTTTAAAAAGTTTATTATTATAAAATGAAGAATACCCATACTGTATATGTACTTCATATAGGAATGACACAAGCTTGAATAAGAATATGAAATCCTAGAAATAAAATTTAATCTTTCTTTTTAACACATTTTGAACATCACATATTTACAAAATTAAAATTGTAATTATGAAAGAAAAGTGATGTATTTAGACTGGTTCAGTAAATAGGCAGGAATTTATTCATTGATTTATTCATTCATTCATCTTTATTAAAGAAGTACCAGTATTTATTAAGCATTTCCTATGTGTCAGGCATTGTTCAAAGAGCTAGTGTTTCTGAAAGTGATGGTTGCCAGGGGAGGTTGAAGGTTGGGTGAAAGGTGAAGGGATTAAGAAGCACTAATTGGTGTGACAAAACAGCCACAGGAATGGAAAGTGCAGCATAGGGAATGTAGTCAATTGTATGTAATAACTATATATGATGCCTGATGGGTACTAGAAATGTCAGGGGGAACACTTTGTGAATCATATGGTTGTCTAACTACTATGCTGTACACCTTAAACTAATACAAAATAATACTGGATATAAACTGTAGTTGAAAAATAAAATTAAAGAAGAGAAAGGGCTAATGTTTCTGTGTGAACTAAGCAGATAGGACTCTGCTCTGATGGAGATTATATTCTGATGAGGGCAGAGAGATAGTAACCTGAATTTTTTTCAGATAAGGATGAGCTACTTAGTAGTGATACAGTAGAAACTTCTGGGTGGCTGCACTAGATTGTGTAGTTGAAGGAAACCCCTCAGAGAAGGAGCCTGCCTTGTGCATACTTGCAGCAACATGGGGTAGGCATTCCCAAGAAAGAGAGGAGTGGCTGGGACTGAAAGGTGACAGGAATCAGAGAGAGAGGGGAAGAGAACATGTGACACAGAGCAGTGCCAGCCAGGGATTGGAGGCTGGACTTGGTTTTGACTGCAGTGGGCTGACATAAGATTGTGTTAAAGCAGGGCATAATGAGATCTGATTTACATTTTTAAAAATCAGTTTGGCTGCTGTGTGGAAAGTGGACTGTACAATGGCAAGAGCGGAAGCAGAGAAGATCTTGGGAGACTATCAGAATAGGAATGTGAGAGGTTCTGACGCCTCAGATGAGGGTAGTGCACCTGGAGATAGAGAAGGGGAAGATGTAAGTTGGAGATGCTTGTTGCTGTCAGCTTGTCAGCTACAAGTGTAAACAGAAAGGAAGGGAGCCCAGAACTACCCCTAGGGCGTTACCGACACTGAGAGGTTGAGCAGAGGGAAAGGAGAAAGCAAAGGAGACTAATGAAGAGTGACCATTGGAATGCGGTCGAAGATGGGGAAGTGTTTCCAAAAGGAAAGGATGAGACATAAGTCCAGGGTCCAGAAGTAGGACACTGTTGTCAGATTAATTAGTCAAAACTGGGAGCCTGCTTTTAGCTTCATGATCTGGCTCAGCTTCCAGTCATCGGGTAAGATCGTGTCACAGCCTGGCTATAAACAGGAACAAGATGGGCACATAGGCCATTTTACTCAACAGTTTGCAATTTGGTGCAATTATATATAACAGGTAATTTTCTATGATGGAGGTATAACTTTAAGCATGAGTGATATGGGAGGGAGTGGGGTAAATATGACAGCATTAGAATGAGAAGAAATCTCAGATGTGAAGGTCTAATACCCCTTCATTTTACAGATGAGGAAACTAAGTTCCAACATATTTAAGATAATTTGTTCAAGATCACATGGCTGGTTAATGGAAAAGCCAAAGCTATAACCTGGGTCCATGTTTCTCAGCCCAGGCAGGTCTTATACACCACTCACATGCTCACACAGTTGTAGTGCATGCTCATATATGATCACATAGTGCTAGGTGATAATTATTTATTTTTAGAGGTGAGTTAAAAGACTAATGATGAAAATAAACTCATAGAGCATTTTTAAAGTTTTATTTGATTCATAAAATTTTAGTTAACATATATTTTCCTAAAGTTTACTGTTACATTTGCCCTCTAAGGAAAAAAATATTTATTTCTTTGGTGTCAAAAAATGTTAGCATAATAGATCTCTGCATTGGGGGGACCAAAAAACCAGAAATTTATTTATAAAAAATTGTGTATTTTTTCTCATATATTTAAACTTCAGTCACCTTCAAAGTACTTTCCATTTGATGTAGTACACCTATCGAGACATTTTTTTCCCACTGCTCAGAAGTTTTTGAACTTGTTGATTTTGATGCCTTTTAGTGCTGCCATTTGTTGTTGTTTGTTTTATCTCTTCCACATCAGCTAAACCTTTCCCCTTGAGGACTTTTTTTCATCCTGGGAAACAAAAATAAGTTGCTTGGGCTGACATCTGGTGAATAAGGGGGGTGGGGCATAGAGGGTCATGCTGTTTTGGGTCAACAACTGCTGAACACTCAGCGCAGTGTGGGCAGGTGTGCTCGTAAATCACCCATCATGAAATGGGCAAATGCGTTAAAAGTATCTTCAGAAAAAATTCACTGAAGCTGAACGCAGCTTCTCACAACACCAACTGCACACTGACACAGATGGGTCCCTAGAACACTTACTTATTGGGGGAATTCTGTACTACTAAGGGCCTGCCCTCCAGAAGATAATTCCATTTTTGTGGGGTCCCCTCTCATATTTTACCTTTTTTGTCTTATTAGGTACAGAAGTTTACTCACAGTAAATATTATTAGTATTTTATACTGACCCTTTTATTTGTTTTTGAATATAAATTAGAGTAGATAGTGATACAGTCAGATTTAGAATATAAGCAAAATCTGTTTTTAAGCAAAAAGAACCAGAAAGAAATATTTAATATTTTATCCTATAATGTCAATTAGGCACAGTTTACTATAATTCTATTTTCAGTTCTTGAAATAGCTGTAAAACATTTTAGATCATTGATTATTAAGCTTGTGTGCATTCAGTTAGATCATTTCTCATTATGGCCCCTGACTGAATAAAGCATCATCACATAGACAGCTCAGTGCTGCCACATCGCACAGCTCCAGGACACCAGCCACCTGGAATCTGGGATCCAGGGCCGCTTTTCTGCTCTTCACAAGTATTGTGTTCCTGGCTCCCTGGGAATCACACAAGGGATGGCCCTAGATGTCTTCTTATTTCTGAAAACCAGAAATAGCTTTCCTTGTCCCTATTTAAATACAATGAATCAATAATATTTGAAAAGAATTGGGTGACTTTTCTGACCATAGTGTCATGATATGACAACAGGGGTACAAATCTACACATCAGTAAACAGAGAAAGATCAGAATGGGGAGTTGTTGGAGGGAAGGGAAAATATGACTCTCAAAGCACTGCAAACCCCATCTCATGAAAAGTAGATGGGCTGACATATAATCTCCTAGTCTTCAGGGGTTTAACTGCTGAGCCTTCCTGCTTAAGTCAGTGGGGTCTCTTCCATTAACTGATGCACAGGCAACTGCACTCCAAGCTCAGAACAACTTTAAAACAGAATCTTTACTTTAAGCAATTGAATTTATGATGATACAATTTACTTCATATTTTTTTCTTGTTTGTGCTTACCAACTATTAACTTTAAAAGCATACACATCAATTTATTGGTTTCTTTCTGAAAATTTCAAAACAAAACATGCCTAACCAAAAGAGTAAGAATGTAATCTCTTATTACATATTTGTAATAGTACTAGTAAATGAAAATTATATAGTGCTTTCTATATGCAAGGCACCATTCTAAACATTTTACAAGTATATTAACTTATTAATCTTCACAACAAACCATATGATGTAAAGTATATTATTAGCCCATTTTAAAATGTGGATAAGGAATTAAGACTGGAATTAAAAATTAAAAATGGAATTGTTCTAAAGGAAGATGAAGAGAAATCAATGATTACACAGGATAAATTCAGAAGACAAGTGGTTTTTTATAACACAGGATTTTGGTAACTTAAAATATACAAGAATAAGACAGGCAGCTTGGCTCATGGAAGGGGTAACAAACAGGGTGACTTAGGTCAATCCAATGAGATCAGATTTGCCTCAAATTAGTAATGACTTCACAGGATGACCTTGGGTTGAAGAAACCACTGTTAGAATATGGCTTTCATCACCAATACTGATTAACAACAGTCAGGCTCAAGGAATCAAGGGGTATATGTTGAGATTATTATAAATTTATGTATCTTGTCATTTTGTAGTGAGTAAAGAACACTGGATAAATGAGAAAATGTATGTATGTTCTATTAATCTTAAAACTGAAACCATATTTTAATTCTTAGAATATTATCGACATTTTCTTAAAAACTTCTGATACTTATGCAGATCGGTGACCTTAAAACATCAGTTTTTTAAAGATTTTTTATTTATTTTATTTTTAGACAAAGGGGAAGGGAGGGAGAAAGAAAGGGAGAGAAACAACCATGTGTGGTTGTCTCTCACACTCCCCCTACTGGGGACCTGGCCCACAACCCGGGCATGTGCTCACATTGGGAATCTAATGGGTGACCCTGACCCTTCTCAGACTGGCGATCAATCCACTGAGCCACACCAGTCAGGGCTAAAACATCAGTTTTAAATTTTATTGTTATTCCAAAGTAGATAACCCTATTACTTTTGCCAATATCTTCACAAAGGTAACTAATCTAAAGAAGTCTCTCAATATGTATGGTGTCACTCTGTTGCCAATTGCTACCATGGGGTTAGAGTCGGCCCCACTGCTTTCAAGCTTGTGACTCCTGACTTTTTGTGACCATGGATGTCTGAATCTGTCAGCATCTCCCATTTTATTTTAGTCACAGATAATGTTTATATTGTGCAATATGCCGTTTTTCTGTGGGCTATACTTCCTGCGATGAGATGGGTTCCCTGTCATGTGAATTGCACATGACTTGTTGGATAACAATGACGATGCAAAAGGACATGTGCAGACTTTTGCTTTGCTGTGTGGCACGGTGGCTCTTTACAGTGGATGTGGAAGGAATACCTTCTTTTGAATGTACCTTGCACCTTGTAGCACACAAAGACCACGGTACGGTTCTTTCAATTTCAACTTTTTGCTTAATGTTTGTTATCTATGGCAATAGAAAATATCAGGCAGTGTCTCACTCCAATTGGACTTAATATCCTAGGCTGTCTGCTTGCTGCCCAAAAAATGCATTTATTTTTTTCAAATACCCTCTTTCCTCATTTACAAATGGAGACAATTGAGTTGTGATAAGGTTAAATGGGTATTAATTAGTTAATATATGTGCCTGGAACATGCTTAAAAGCTAAATGTTAACAGTTGTTTAAAGTAGAAATCATAATGCCAGATGACTTATTATAGAGTTCAAATGAAAGAGAGCACATCAACCTTAAAAATGCTACATGGAAGGCATGTAGCGTGTTCTCAAATAGTATGTCCCATGCAATGTCATTATCAGCTTCACATTTCACTTAAAACTTAAAATCAATAAATTCTGTGACTTCTCAATTCATGCTGTTCCAACAATTAAGTATTATCATGGAAAGCTTGACTATTGCCCTACCCCAACTTAGTTTACTAACAAATACAAATTTATGTATTGCTTTAAGATTGAAAGATTCAGCAATGCTGAGTTACGGATGAAGAGCGATACATGTCTTGCCTGCAAGTGACTCAACGTTCACTCTCTTGAGCTTTTGATAAATGTAAATGTAAGCAACACAATCTTTGAAAACACAGGAAATAAAACTTTGTTGAGGACTTGCTGGCAAATTTTTAGAATAAGACATCACTTCCAGTTCTTCCTTATCATTTCAAACTGGTAAAATTTTTGCCTTGCTTTCTTTTTGCCTGAGTTTCCCATGTCTTTTAAGTAAATTATACTGTAGGATATGATACAGGAGTTAAAAACATGTGCCACTGAAAACCTAATTCTGGTTCAGGTCTCCTTAGTAAAGCTCAATACATTGAAGCAGACAGTGCCAGGAAGCCAGCCATCAGGGTCAAAGTCTAGAACAAGTTAAACAGAAGCAGTTGCCTTGGGCTTTGTGGAGGTAGAATGGATGTCTGAACACTGCTGGATGAGATCATTGATTTTTTTCTGAGGCGGGTATTATTTCAGTCCTTAGAACTCCTAGTCTTTTTCAAGTTTCAACTTACTTGATATAAAGTGCAGTGTGATAAAAGAAGCTGGAGTGTTCTTTTCTATAGATTTCGTAGTTAGATTCTCAGTGTTTTAACACAAAAAAAATCTTCACCCAAGGATATATTTTTATTGATTTTAGAGAGAGAGGAAATGTGTGTGTGTGTGTGTGTGTGTGTGTGAGAGAGAGAGAGAGAGAGAGAGAGATGGAGAGAGACACAGAGAGAAAGAGAAACATTGATGTGAGACAAAAACATCTATTTGTTGCCTCCCATAAGCACCCTGACTGGGGATCAAACTTGCAGCCCTTTGGTGTACTGGATAATGTTCCAACCAACTGAACCACCCAGTCAGGGCTAACACTTTTTTGGAATACTAAACATGATAGTATTGTGAGAAGGTATGATCCTCTGCTGAAATATCTCTATTAAGTTATTTTATTCGCACACACACCCCTACACACATAGTTATAGAATAAAAGGAAACAAGAAACAGTGGAGCAAGACCTGCTTCATAGTTACTTGTGGACTAACTTGTTTCTGTCCCACTGTACCATCACAGTGTTTTCCACACTGTGGCTGGAGTGAATCTGAATTTACAATGATAAGCTGAAAATAAAAATAAAAACAGTGAATATCAAACAGGCAGTTGTGTTCCAGCTTAATTCAGTTGTAACAAGCAAAAAACAGGCCATCACCTTTGGCCTCTGCAAGTCCTTATGGAGCCTGCTGCTCTGTTGATAATAACTATGAATTTACATTCCTCGAAAAAATGCTTTAAATACCTTTCATACTGTTATCCAATATATGCTGAGTCACAGACTATGAAGGTTTGTGTTTTGTGGGCATAAAAAATATTTCTAATTAGCTTTATGTTTCTGCAGTGTTTGACTTAGAAGGAAAAAAAAACATAAAAATAAAATCCCCCTTCCATCGAATCTGTGTTTTACTAGGTATTACAATCTGGCCATCTGTGAAGTGTGCCCGGCTGGTAGCCAGCAACTTCAATCCACTTTGGCCTGTTGCAGCCATTCTGGAAGGTCTGTTCACCACAGGCACACAGCTGACACCCTGGCTGTGTGACCTGGTGTGATCAAACAGTGGACTTGTCAGCTCCTGTTGGTGGGAGCACTGAATATCCCACCAGTAGAGTACCTTTTCCCACCTGGTAAATTCCAAATGGTCCACATTTAAATTTCATGACCATAGTGAAATAACATCATCGTGGGTTCTTGAGCTTTGCCGTAATTCAGATCAGGTCTTATCTGTTCTCAGCATGCAGAGTTATGAGTTTAAACTCTCACACTGCTACTGAGATAGTGACACCAACGCAAAGTGTAAATGTGGACGATCTAATCTGAGTCGGTGGCAGTGAATTCTCCTGTAGAAATGCTGCCTGTCTTCCTGCTAGGAAGTACGCGAAATGTACATGGTTGCAGCCCTGCTGCAGGCCAGCTTGGCTCCTGGGAGAGTGTGTGGGGCACAGTCTGCACTCAGCAGCCCTTGTTTCGGATGACATCACAGCCTCTTCTCCCAGCACTGTCGATTGGCTAAAAATAGATTTATTAAACATTGATTAAATGCCAAACAGGAAGGAAATGCCTTCTAATTTATATTTAATATTGTTCTTTATTTTAGCTCCTACCATTGAAGCATCTGTTGTTGTCTGAAGGGTCAGTGCATGATGGTGAGCGCGGAATCAGGCCGGAGTTGGCTTCACTTTGCACTGTGCCTTCATGGCCCTATGAATCCATGGCAGGTTCTTTACTCAGACACAGGGTTTCTTTTGTTGTTAAATTAATACTCTCATCTGACTCTGTTGTTGTTACGACTAGATGAGATCATGCAGTAAAATGCAGGTTTGGGCACAGAATGGGTGCTGGTCCATGATTGTTGCTGTTATTTGTAGGACCTTTCTAAATTGTCATCTTCCATTTCTTGGCCATTTAAACTTCCAAATGGAAATTTAGAGTAACTATAAAATTAGCTCTGGAATGGAAACAGAGCTGTAATTTTAAAGTAATATGGATTATGGTTGTGTAAGTGGCATGTTTGTGAGGAGTGGATGCTAACAATAAAACAATGTTGTGTATGACCTCCTGAGTGTTAAGACTCACTTGCATCAAGATTTTTTTTTACTCCAAAGTTTACTGAGTTTTTTTTTTCACCACCAAAGTCAGACATATTCCAGTATGTCTCAGTGTAAAATTCTATAGCTCTTGCAGCAGTTTTTTTTTTTTTCATTCAGGTCTTCATTTAAATAATTAATGTTGTTCCAAGAGTTCATTGCAAACTACTTGATATAAAGGAACCTCTCTCTATTCAATCACATTGTTTGGTTTTATTTTCATAGCAGGTACTACTGTCTGGAATTTTCCTACTTCTGATTTGTTTCTTGTCTTCTACTTCTCACTAGAACGTAAGGTTTATGAGAGGGGATTTTTCTGTCTAGGTTACAACTCTTTCTGGCTCCTAAGGCTATGCCCGGTACAGATAGAAATATAATAGGTATTTGCGTAATGTATGCAGAGGGGGTGATAGGGTGGGCACAGCTTCTGTAGGGCTCTGTCTCCTGCCCTTCATTTCACACTGATGATGGAGGAGGCTTGGGAGGCTTTACATGAATCTCAAAAGCTCTCAGGCAACCCTTACTGACTTCCAGAATTTCTTCCTCTCCCAAAGTTCTGAGACTTTACACCCTGGGCCAAATTTTAACTCTAATGTGATTTATGCAGACTGATTTCAAGTAACCAGTGAAATAGTGACTAATTAAGGGTTTATTGTAAAAATGCCCACTAATCACAAGGAACAATTTTTCATAGTCCATTTTTGTGTTTCTGTTCTTCTAGTATATATTAATCAATCCACTGGTTTCTGCTTTGTGTTGGAAGCAAGATTCCAACAAAAATTTCAGGGTGTGGAAGCTGCACCTGCCATTCAAAGATGAAAGACCTTCCTGCCTTCTCTCGGGTTGAATGAAGGAATCAATTAACCTGATTTGGTCCCAAGCCCTGCTTTCCTAAAATGATGTTGCCCTGCCTCCATTTCAAATCCTGCCTTTGCTGTCTTCCTCTTTTATCTGTAACACCCATCACTAAACACACATCTTTTCTCTTGGAAACAGAGACAAGGTTGTTATCTTCTGAAATGCCATTCAGACACCAGGAGAGAGCCTATGACCTAGGAAAGGTGGAGGGTTAGAGCAGCATTGGGACCTTAGGTGACCTGTTTGGCAGTGTGTCTGGCAGCGAGTGTCTCTTACCTTAAAGCGGGAGGCTTTAAGGTAAGGTTTGATTAGTCAGGGAGAGGAACGGAGTAGAAAAAGTTGAGGAAACAAAGTGATACCTGCAAAATTGGTCCAAAACAGGGTACACAGGTTGCAGGCAGAAGGTGACATAGGACACTTTGTAGCAAAGAGAGCTGGAGAAAAGGGAAGGAAAGGATTCCAGAGCTGTGCCTGTCACTGACCCTGTTTGTCTCACTGGTTGGGGTTTCGTGCCTTCCTCTCACTTCTCAACTCTCTATCTAGTGTTTTTCTCAGACTTTAAATTCCCCCACACGCCTCCAGAAATAAATAAACAACCAATTAAAAATAGAGCAATTTTTGGCAAGTGCTGTCTACAGTCTTTTTTTTTTAGAAAACGCACACCGTAACATTATCTAGGCTTCTTGGGCTCTTTAGCAAGGAATATAAATATGTGGGAGAATGACCTCGGGGCTCCCGGGATAGCACATCAGAAGGGACCCTGGGCACTGGTCACTCTGAGGTCCCTCTGCAGCCTCCACCATGGACCTCCACGTGTGGCTGTTTCTCACACAGCCCCTAGTGTTGCTGCATCTGTGACAAGGAAGCTAAAAATACCTGCCAAGATGGCAGTGTAGACTGACATTATGTCACCAGCCTTGCGAACTGTGCAGCGAGTGTCAGAAAATGACCCCAAAGCACTAACGTCCAAACCCTCGGCTTATGTGGGACTTGGAAACAGAGGTGAGGGGCCAAGACCAAAACCAAAGAGTTTATTTTTGCAGTCCCATGCCTTTAGGGTAGGAAAAACTCTTCTTTTCTTGGCAATGAATTTACCCTAGATATTAATTTAAATATACGGATGATGGTTGCTGTGCTGTCATGCATTCATCTCACTGATAAAAGTAGATTTTAATAAAATATGATTTCAATAAAAATAACTTGTTATTGTTTTGCAGTTGATACTGAGTCAGTGTAGTGAAAGAATTTTATGTACTCATCTTCCCAAAACATTTTTCATTATCTTCAAATTTTATTTCATCTAAATCATATCCCCACCCCCTAAAAAAGATTTGTTCTATGTTTTCATGGCATACAGGCACAATCAGATGAGTTTTAGGTAACAACTAAAAAAATCTTCAAGACTGCAGTGTTAAAAGTGAGATGTAAATGAACTTCAGAGCCATTTGGTTGACATGGTATATTAAAGGATTTAATCATCTATTTACTGAATGTGTTAATACTTAGAGCTGTGCTGTCCAATATAGTAAATACCGACCACTTCAGGTGTTGCCAACCTGAACTGAAGATGTGTTACAAGTGTAAAGTGCACATGATATTTCAAAGACTTAGTGCAAAAAGAAAAAAGTGAAATATCTCATTCAAAAATTTTGTATCAAGCCCTGGCTGGTGTGGCTCAGTGCACTGAGTGATGGCCTGCAAACCAAAGGGTTGCCAGTTCAATTCCCAGTCGGGGCACATGCCTGGGCCAGGTCCCCCATAGGGGGTGTGCGAGAGGCAACCACACATTGATGTTTCTTTCCCTCTCTTTCTCCCTCCCTTCCCCCTCTCTAAAAATAAATAAATAAAACTTTAAAAAATTTTGTGTTGATTGAATAGAGATGATATTTTAACTTTGTTGCATAAAATTATTTTAGTTGTGTTCAATAAAATACATTATTAAAGTCAATGTCACCTGTTTATATTTACTTCTTTAAATGTGACACAGACATTTTAAATCACATATTCCTATTCAGCAGCCCTCCTTTAAAGTGTTCTTGTTGCTGCGCTGGGAAACAGTTAAATACGATGTCACCATGCAAAAGGAAACATAACATGTCCTTTAGATGTTCTGACCAGAGAGCTCTCCCAGCACAAACTGGTAAGGCATGTCTGTAAAGAAACAGGCAGGTTTATTGTCTGTGCTGATTCAATCCTGAGTCCATCTCCTGCAGTATAACTATACAGTACCAATTAGTGCTAACTGGAATGAGTGAATGACTCTCAAAACACTGAAAAGAAAAGGGTTCAGATGAACTAAAGTGCAGCAAAGGCAGACTGGAATTTCAGTGGTTAGTCTGTGCTCCAGCCCAGTGTCCCTTTGTATCTAAACATTCCTCTTAAAAGCATTGCTATCGAAGCTTGTTGGCCCTCCAGAGTTATATTTTATACATATTAATTCAGTGGATTGTGTTAGGCCCTTAGACACAGAAGTGGCTGTGGTATCTGGACTTTTTCATTTTAATTGTGGTAAATTACACATAACATACAATTTACCATCTTAACCATTTTTAAGTCCATGGTTCAGTAGTGTTAAGTACATTCACATTGTTGTACAACCAATCTCTAGAATGCTTTTCATCTTGCAAAACTGAAACTCTGTACCATTAAACAATTCCCAATTCCTCCCTATTCTCATGGTATCTGGACTTTTGTCTTTCTGATACTTTTGTTTTTCTGAGAAATCTAATCATCTTGTATGTGAATATTCTAAAATAAGAAATATTAATATAAGCAATTCTTTACATATGGGCCTTCCTTTTTGGTAAAAGAAATAAAACTGCAAACTTATGCAAATGTGTCCTTCAGAAGAATCCCAGTGTAATATGAACATTGTATCTCTTAACCCTTTCTGATGTGAATTTTTTATTTGATCCAAATGATTTAAACCCAGCATGTCAGTGAGGACTTCCCATACATGCCAAGGAGCTTCTGCCATCTGGTGGTATTGCTAGAAGACACAGCAATAGAGATACCTGACATGATCACATCACCCCACCCACATCCCAGCTTCCAGATTTTTCTACTCAAAAAAATAGAGAGAGGAGATGGATCATAACTTCAGCTAATGGCTCCTTCTATTGTTTCCCAGAATGTTGTTTTCTGTGTATGTGTCTTTTTATACCATAGTAACATTATTTGACTCAAATATTATTCTTCATTCCTTGTAATTAGCAGTTTCTTTTTCAATAGAAACTCTCTTTTTAAATAACCTGGTAGCAACCCCACAGTTTTAATAAAATTTAGACTATAATCTTCAGTTAATTATAAAAGTCAAATAAAAGATCTTATGAAGATTCCTAGATCTTATGAAATCTAAATCATAATCTAAACATCTTTTGAAATTCATGGAAAAATAATCTCTAACTTAAATGTTGAAGGCTGGTAGTCATACATTTGATAAGACTGTGTTTTTAAAAATCTGAACAAAAATTTGTATAGAACCATAAAAGGCCCTGAGTAGCAGCAACAATCCTGAGAGAGAAGAACAAAGTTGGAGGAATCATGCTACCTAATATCAAACTATATTATAAGGCCATAGTAATCGAAACAACACGGTACTGGCATAAAAACAGACACATAGTTCAATGGAACAGAGTAGAGATCCTAGAAATAAACCCACACCTTTATAGTCAACTAATATTTGACAGAGGGAATAAGTACATACATGGGCTAAAGATAGTTTATTCAATAAATAGTGCTGGGAAAATTGGACAGATACATGCAGAAAAATGAAACTAGACCACCTTCTTACACCACACACAAGAATAAATTCAAAATGGATTAAAGACTTAAATGTTAGACCCCAAACCATAAAAATCCTAGAAGAAAACATAAGTAGTAAAATTCCAGACATTCTTCATAGCAATATTTTTTTTTCTGATATATCTTCTCTAGCAAGAGAGACAAAAGAAAAAATAAACAAATAAAACTACATCAAACTAAGACAGAGGTTTTGCACAGCAAAGGAAACCATCAACAAAATAAAAAGACAACCCATGGAATGGGAGAATATATTCCCTGGTGCATCTAATCTAATGAGGGGTTAATATCCAAAATTTATAAAGAACTTTTAAAACTCAACACCAAAAAACCCCCAAACAATCCAATTAAGAAATGGACAAAAAGGGCATAGATGACCAATAGACATGAAAAGATGCTCAAAGTCACTAATCATCAGAGAAATGAAAATTAAAATGACAATGAGATATCACCTAACACCTGTCAGCATGGCTATCATCAATAAACCAATAAACAACAAGTGCTGGCGGGATATGGAGAAAGGGGAACCCTAGTGCGCCATTGGTGGGAATGCAGATTGGTGTAGCCACTGTGGAAAGCAGTATGGAGATACCTCAGAAATTTAAAAATGGGGCTTCCTTATGACCAAGCACTTCCATGTCTGTGACTTTATCTGAAAAAAAAAAAAAACCCTAAGCATTAATTTGAAAGAACATAAGCACTCCTATGTTCATTACAGTGTTATGTACAGTCACCATGATATGGAAGCAGCCTGAGTGCCCATCAGTAGATGAGTAGATAAAACAATTATAGGATGTTTACACGATGGAATACTACTTGGCTATAAAAAAGAAAAATTTACCCTTTGTGACAGCATGGATGGACCTGGAGAACATTATGCTAAGTGAAATAAGCTGGTCAGAGAAAGACAAATACCATATGATTTCACTCACATGTGGAATCTAATGAACAAACTGAACTAACAAGCAAAATAGAGACAGATTCATAGATAGAGAACAGGCTGACAGCTAAGGGGGTGGTTAGGGGGTGGATGGATGGAGCAAAAAGGAAAAAGAACTCATGGACAACAGTGTGGTGATTGTAAGGGTGAGGAGGGTATAAGGGGAGTAAATACTAATGCAAAAATACCATAAAAATAAAACAAAATAAATAAAATAAAATAAAACAATTCCAAACATACACATAGGTAATGTTTCCCTCTTCAACATTTTTAATCTGCTATACTTGACCCTTAGACAAATGATTTATAGTTAAGTTTACCTTTTAAAACATAAACTTGTATTAATCATCTATAATCTATTATAACAAATCATTTTATCTGTTAATGCATAGTGAATGATTATCTACACTGTGCCAGGCTCTGCATGAAGTGGTGATAAAGTGATAAATATGACATCATTGTGATCCTTGGGGAATATGCAAAGAAAAGAAACATGCCTTAGACTTTACTTTGGCCTTTGTTCTGTTGTGCAAAGCAGGAGTAGAAATGTCAGCCTGTTTTCAACAGATTATAAACATTTTAAATATGATTTATAAATGATTTCAGAATGAGAAGAGCCTGACACCTCTGTAACAAGTCTAATGAATAATGTCTCACAGTGTCTCATTATTATCCAAGAGAGTTGAGACTACTTGAAGCTTTTCTTGACCTTCTAATAATAGGGGGCATTCAAACATGTATTAACATATCTGTCATCATACACAACAGCAGAAATAATGTGATAGTAGGTTATGATCTCCTAGAAAGCCTAAGAGTAAATAATACCTTGATGACAAGTGACTGAAGAAACATCTTCCTACATATGTAAATTGAAATGGGGATATAAGCCATTTTCTCCTGTGTCAAGGCTCCAAAAATGGTTAATTTATTAATATGAATATTTTAGGAAAAATTTATAAAATGCATTAGAATCTAATGAAGAGGAACTTGAATAATCTAGGGGATTAAATCCCACTGTGTTGTTTTGTTTTTTTTTTAAGTTAGTCTACAGTTGATGCCACAAGCAAGGACTGTGTAAGAATCTAAGAGAGCCTAATGTTGCATTGTTCTGTCCTGTTTGGGAATGGTAACTCTGGTGTAATTTGTAAGCAGCAGAATTTGATTTGAAATGGGTGCATCCCAGACCCCTATCTATTGAAGTCTTAATGCATGTTACTTCATGTCAAAGGAACCAGTAAGAGTCTTGTGTGCAGCTTGAAGAGCCCAGGATCCTAGCATTTTCATGACTAGGACCTGTTCAACCCATACTTGAACTTGTCAGGTGGGTTTTTATGAAACACTTTACATCCCTAAGCTTCTATTTCCTCATCTATAAAACTAGGGGGTGGGCTCAGTATTCTGATTCTACAAAACTCAGAATGGTATAAGAAGAAGGAAACTGGAGGTTTGTAGATGTAGTTTGGTGCATCCTCATTGACTGGTTCATCATGAAGCTGCTGCAGCCTTGCTAGTGTAAAAGGTTCTGTTCCAGTCATCCAGAGTCAGCCATTATTGAGGTTAACTTTCTCTGGCTGTATTGATTGGCTGAATCTCTTATCCCCAAAGCTGGAGGAAGAAAATTAATTCCTTCTACCAACTTAGATCATAGAGATACCTGTTATGACTTAGGGCATTTCTCAACATTTGCCCTCCTGAAGCTGACATGACTCCAAGAGTACAGATCTCAACATTAGCTTCAAGGAAGGCTGTTCTGGGCAGTGGGAGGCATCTGTGGGCTGAGGAAGCAGACACAAAGGAAGGAGTGGGGAAGAGGACCAAGGTGTCATTTACTGACATGACAGGGTGGGTGGAGAATGTGGGCCATGATGTGCAGTTACTGGTTTGTTCTAATAGAAGACTTTGGAGCCTGAGCCATTTGGACATGCCTGAGCCATTTGAAAGGAAGGTTGATAGGTTGTTAGGGGAAAGATACGAGTGATGAACCTTGTGAACTAGCGCAAGGAAGCCTGACTTCCCGCACACAGAACTCTGAGACTAGATTACCAGGATGACCCATTTGAAACACTTCAGAACAGGGAGCCTACACTTTGTAGTTGGTTTGTGGGGGGATGGAAAATGGCTCTTTGTAATGATGTATTAATATAGTTTCATCTAAGGATATCAGTATGAATTACATTTTCCCTGTTTTTTGTATTTCTGTGAAAGAAGGTTTTTGCATGCATGTTAGTGGTTGGATAAGTTTAAATCTTTTTTTCTAACAAATAATGCTAAATCTTTGAGATGATTTTATCTTCCTGGCTCTATTCCAAATGCATTACCTGTATTCTGATTCTCACAAGCACCAGAGGTAGGTCTGTTATTGCCCCTATTTTATAGATGAGGAGAAGTCAGGTCCTCAAAGTCTCAGCTGTGAAGGGTCATACCCACTCTGGTTAGCCCCAGAGACACTCTCTCATTTGCATAAAGTATCATCCTCAGCCACCTTTCCCTCAGTGTCCTCATGATCGGCCCTTCTTTTCATCAATGTATAAGCCTGTGTTCATGACACAGAGGTTAAGATAGGCTATAGCTTATCCTGTAAGTCACTAGTAGACACAGAGCTAACCACCCATGCTTCTTACTTTTTCTGTTCATTCCACTCTAACATTTAAATCAGTCTGATGTTTGGATTAGTAAAATACTTAACCATGAACTATTTCACAAATACATGCTAACCTCCTAAATGTATTTATTTTATGTGCTGAGTGCTTGGCTTTCTGTACTAGTCTCTGCATCAAAGTCTATGGAACTGGATAGTGCAAAGGAAACTTCTCCAGTAATGTGTGGGCTCATGAAATCTGGGAAAACTGCCTAAAGGAGGAGGCACACATTCTGTGTCTCTTCCTTGACTGAGATGTCACTGCTACGGCACATCATTCATTTGTGCTCTCAGAAACACTTTCTTCAACAAAAAAGATATTGTTATGGTTCTGTGGTCCATTTACAATCTTTCCCTAAATGTTTTTATAAGCCTGAGATGGTCTTCAACAAGTTATTTTACTCAGAGATGTGTTCTTTTTAACTAAAGAAGGAATTGAATATTTACTGATTGTAGTAAAATAAAGGACTCAACAATTTAGCTGTACCCCATCTGATCATACTAACTACATACTGTGGTTCTACATTCATTTATTTGACGAACACATCATATGGAGCACTTGGCAGACAGACTTTTAGGGTCGCCTCATAACTGCCACCTCCTAGTCACCTCATGTCATGTCTCCCCTTGAGTGTGGGTGGAGCCTGGGAGTTGTTTCTAACCAATGGAATGCAGCAAAGGATGTCCATATTATGTGTATGTGATTGCATGACATAGCATTGCTGGCTTTGAAGAAGCAAACTTCTATGTTGTAGTCTGCCTATGTTGGGGGCCCATGTGTCAAGGAGCTCCCAGCAGCCTCTCAGAGCTCAGGAAGTCTCCAGGAGACCCCTGATAAGACACTAAAACGTTTGGTGTCAGTTGTAGGAACTGAATTCTTCCCAGAGAAGAAGACCTTTTTTTCCAATGGAGACCTCAGTGCTGGATAAAACATTTATAGTACTCTTGTGAGATCCTAGCAGAGGACCCAATCAAGCCATATGAATTCCTCCTGACCCACAAAAACTGGGAAATACTAGGTGTTTGTTGTTTTAATTCCCTATGTGTGGTTCTTCATTACATAGAAATAGGAAGCTAACATAAGTCCCCATTTTGGTTGTTGGAAATGGGGCAGTGGACAAAGTGAAGTCCTGCCCCAAGAAGTGGGCATTTGAATTAAGTCTAGAACATACACCATTAGAAATTTTAATTCATCTCAAATGTAATTTCAAAGTAAAAAGCTCAGTAGCCTTAGCTAAATGAGAAACAAAATCCAAATTGCTTTAAATCTTTATTTCCAATGTGGTAGATATTTTACATTTGAGGATTTTATTTTTGGTCCAAAGGAGAAAATAAGTTATTCTGAACAAATGGTAGCATTGACTTGCCAGGTGATACTATTCAGGGAAGGAACGTGACAGTGGCATTGTCAGCTGTGGAGGAGAGTTCTCTGCACCTCCAGCTTCACATCAGAACTTGCAAGGCCCTGAGAATGCAGTCACATAGTACATGTAGCAATTTCAAAAGCAAGATACTGCAAAGCTTATTAAATACAAAGCTGCCAAAAGTCACCAGAATAAAAAAGCAATTTCAAAACCAGCCTAGCAATGCTATTTCTGTAGAAAGGCTATTGTCTAAAGTAAAATCTAGAAGTATTGTGCATCTTCAGAAGACTGAAATTATGTTTATTAACACAGTGCATACATTAGTTTGGTTTTTCAGGCCCGAGTGGTATGGAGGGCAAGGTGCTGGCTTGAATCTCTGCACAAGGCTACCTGGCTTTACGTGCAGCACCAGAATGTGTGGGCACATGGCTATATCCTGCCATAGGTCATTGTCCAGCAGTCTGGGGCTACTAGTCTCCTGTGAGACCATGAGCCTGTGCTTTATTCAGTAAACCACAAAGCTGAAGCCACATCCTATGGAATAAACAAGTATCTTTTGAAATTGATAAGTAACCCATCACATCTAGAACCTATTTGGGCAGCTTTTATACAGGGCCCAGCACAAATAATGCCCCCTTTTTATTACAAAACCATAAGCATGTGATTCTGTAATATAAAAATATCACACTCAAGCACACCATATGACATTTTAGGTGAAATGTCCAAATTGCTGTCCATCTCGTGCGAGACATTCGCATACCCTACCAACCACACTCAAGCAAGCCTTACTTCTGCTGGACCCTATATATAGAGAGATGTATACACCTCTATATATAATGTTTTGCATGTTGGTAAGTGACAAACATTTATATTTTGGTGTACAGAGTGTTCATAGAGCTAGTTGTTACTGAATTACCGTTATTGTTATTAATAACATGTAGTGAGCACTAGCTTTGTCTAGACATTGTGCTGAGCACTTTGAAAAGGACTTAATTTTATTTTCTTAAAAGTATTATAATATTGTGTGAATGAAGAACCTGAACCTTAGAGAGCCTGAGATTCTCACCCAAATTCTAACAAAGAGGAAGTGCTGGGGCCAAGACTTTGATCCAGGCAGTGTGATTGTAGACCAGGTGCCCTCGCTGTCATGCCTGTTGCCTCCTGTTGATCTGATCAGCATGTTGCCAGAGACATGTTCTCTCATTTGTTCCTCATAACGACCCTGTGAAAGATTTGGGGGTGGTGGAATGGGCATTGAATGACTCCTTGAAACAAGTACTTTGAGGAGAAACTGAAATTTAGACATGCATCTTCTTATACCATAGCCATACCTTACACAACCAGTTTAAAGTGGGGCATTCGGGACTTTTGTGCTAAGATGATCCTTATGTGCTGATATTTATGAAGTATTTAGAAGACAATGTACTTCTAATAGGTCCCTCATCAGTTTGATATTGCATAATATCTGAAAATACATGTTAATGTTCTTTACCTTGAAGCTTTCATCACCATAAAATTATTCCTAGTCCTTTAACCCTATCAGTCATGTATACTCTAGTAAGAATAAGTTTATCTCACTCTTTCATAAAAGTGGATTGTTATACAGAAGAGGATGCAAAAATATAGGGATCCCAGGTACTAAAGCTAGAGAAGGAGGTCACTAAGTAGTAAAAAAAAAAAAAAGGAGGAAGTATTTAGCCTAGTGACTAACAGATATTAAAAACACCTTCCTGGAGGTTTTAAATTTAGATTTTTCTGTACTAATTATATTTTTCTATCATAGATAACCTTATTATAATATGACAACGACTGTAATCCTCCCAAAGCCCACTTTCACAAGCAAATTCCAGATAGCTTCAAGATAAAGTGTTATGTTTACTGTGGTATTTATGAACTATTTAACATGTGTAAAGCTTTGCTACCATTTTCTTTAAGTGACTTTGCTTTTAACATTTGTCTGTTGAAATTTCTGAGCATCTATTTTTCTCATGAGCCCTGTAAGTTTTATTGTGTGATTTTGCATAGCACAGTGATTTTTAGAAGCCCCTGTGTAACATTATGCAGATCTAACTTTGTTGCCCTTTATTGTATGGACTGTGCCCCTGTTAGAGCATGTGTGTGCTGTGTACTGAAGTCATGGCTGACATTATTTGAAGCACTTCTTTTCACCGTGATTTAGCAGGTTTGCAGGTTTCTCCAAGAAAAAAGGGCTAACCAGGCATCAAAATAACACTTTCAGAGAGTTCCAAGAATATAGTTCCCAAAGAACTATGCCCACTTGATTCTTCAGGTTGATATCTCAGGACTCATGCTAATAAATGCCAGGGCTCGAGCAGCATTCAGACAGTGAGGTCCTCACCTTTGCACCTGCTCTGTATCCTTACATAAGCTAATATTTGGTAGCTGGTGGATTTTTCTTAGGGTCAACATCAGGGAATAGACCTAGCCCTGCTCCCTGAACGTATTTGCTGTTGAATAACATCCAAATGAGAGCCCCACTGTGAGGTTAGGGCCTTGGCCTGGTGAGCCGGCTGGCTCCAGACTCTCCCAGCAACAGCAATATTTTGTTACACATAATCTCTGTGTGTAAATTTAATCTTGATTAATTCAGTTCAGTTAAATTCAGTAGGTTTGCATTTAATCCTTTATGTATTTGTTTTCTATTGCTGCCAGAGTTAATTACCATAAAATTAGTGGTTTAAAACATTGTCAATTTATCTGAGTTCTGCAGGTTAGCAGTCCAGTGGGTTTGGCTGATTTCTCTGCTCTGGGTCTCACAAGGCTGAAATCAAGGAGTCAGCAGGGCTGCATTCCTTTCCGGAGGTTCCTTCAGGTTGTTGGCAAGAATCGGGTCCCTGTGACTATGGGGTTGGGGCTCCCCCACTTCCTTGGTGTCTGTGGGAGCCTTTTTCAAGGCCACTCGCATTCCCTGTCTCAGTGTCCCCGCCATCATCAAACCGGCAGTGGCTGCTCAGACCCTTCTCCTGCTTAGAGTCTCTCTGGCTTCTCTACCTGCTTCATCTCTGCCACCTCCAGCCAGAGAAAATTCTCTGCCCTTAAGGGCTCCTGTGCTTAGATTGGTCCCTTTCTGACATCCAGGATAATCCCCCTACTGTTTAAGGTCTGTAACATCAATAACATCTGCAAAGTCTTTGTCCTGTAATTTAACATATTGAGGCTGTAGGAATTAGAATGAGGACTTCTCTGGGAAACCAAGCTGCAAGCACACCTTCTGTGGTTCCCTCTTTCTAACCTGAATGTCTGCATCTCTATGTTCCTCTGGGAGTGCTGAGGGATCAGCACTTGGCCTTAGTGAGTACATTCTCTTCTCCACTTGGAAGATCTTTTTGGTGGGTCATTTCTTTCTACTGTAAAGTTGGAATTTAAATGTAATCTTTCATCTGGGTAGCACCATGTTATTTCCAGATCAAGCTACAATAGCTCATAATATTCATACAGAGTCATTTCATAGACAAAACATGCATAAGCTATGCTGTGAACATGGCACTGGAGGCACATATAGTGCACAACACGCCCAGCCTGATGCTGCAGCCCTAACAAAAGATCTGTGTACATTCTGGTCACCCACCCTCTCTCCTAAAGTCAAAAACTAGGGAGACAGATAGAAAAATGTGGGGACTCTCTGAAGTTTAGAATATATCCATTTTTTTCATGACTGTTCAAATTATAGGTAAATTACTATCTTGCTCTGCAGTCTAAAGTTTCTGGTTACCCATTTAATCTGGTCCCAGTTTAGAAGAGTTCTTGGGCTTGATCCAAGTGTTAGAAAACTTGAAGCAAACTTGAAGTTCAGTCTCAAGTATAAGTACACTTAGGGAATGCTATATCACTAACCAATGGAGATTCCCACTGGTGACATGGGAGTGGGGAACTTACCTTTCTCTTCACAGACTAGATCACAGCACAGAGGCACTCAGAGAGTGGGCACTAAGGCTGCTTAAATTCCAATGTGCTCATGAATCACCTAAGGATATGGCGGACATGCACATTCTCATCACCTGGGTCTGGAGTGGGACTTTAGACCCCACATTTCTAACCAGACAACACAACCTCTGCAATCCATAGGCCACACTTTACGTGGCAAGAGTTTAGTGTATGACAGAATGGATGAGGTTCTTCCCTGAGGATTATTTTCTTTGTTAAACTAATTGTGATTTCTAAGTTAAATATATTTATATTCCTGGGAAAGTCAAATAATTCAGTTTTACTTTTCTCTCTTGGCTGGCTTTGGGATTTAAGTATAATTTTAATGATACTTTGTTCCCTCAGAAGGAGAAGCACAACTAGGAATACTGCCATTAGTTTGAATCAACTCAAACTTAATTAAAGAGAATAATAAATTTATAGGATACTATATCAAGTTAAAATTTGGATCCAAATAGGTCTTGATGTCCAGGTTAGCATAAGGAAGATAGTTTCTTAAAAGTGTTTAATATATAGCCTTGGCTGGCATAGCTCAGTGGAGTGAGTGTGAGCTGTGAACTAAAGCGTCACCGGTTCGATTCCCAGTCAGGGCACATGCCTGAGTTTTGGGCCAGGTCCCCAGTAGGGGCCATGTGAGAGGCAACCACACATTGATGTTTCTCTCCCTCTTTTTCTCCTTCCCTTCTCCTCTCTAAAATAAGTAAATAAATCAAATCTTTAAAATAAGAAAGTGTTTGATATGTAACTGCAGAATGAGACAATGCAGTCTAGTAGTGTGTGTTGATGAGAAGACATTTAGGTCTGGACTGAAATATTCCCTGCCTTCTCTCTCCTTTACATCTCTTTTAAGCCACCTGATATTCCTGGGGATCCCAGAAACATGCTAGCTTTTGTTGTATTTGGGAGCTGGTCCAGGTAGTGTGAATTAGAATCTTAGCATTTGTGTAGCTGCCCCCAGGTCTGGCTGGGTGTATAGCACAGGCTCCACTTTCAAACCTGTAAGGGAAACCTAATCCCTTCATAATGCTTGTGATGCCTGAAGCTTGGCGTGAATGCAGGGTATTCCTGGGAGGTGCTGCCTGTCTGTGTGTTGGCCAGGCTGGACCCAAATAGGCCTCTTCTTCCTGAGAGGAGCTAAATCCTGATTAAGGATAGGCAGAGACAACACCGAGAGGCAGATATCATATCTTTCACCTTCAAGATGGAAAAGATTTGAGAGTGCGTGTAAAGTACTCTAATTCAGTTTGTACAAGATTCTGAATCAAGATTAGGCTTGGTTACCATCAAAATGAAGGAACTATCTTCCCAGTGACTTTTTATCTTGTCACTCAGCTGAGTTTACCTGATTGACAAAAAAGGCCCCAAAGTAGCTCCATGGGATCCTTCTGGGATTCTGGGAGCCCCAGAATTGAATGACAAGTGCATCTCTCTCTCTGTCACCGAAATCACACTGTGTGATAGTGGGGAATGTTCCTAGTCTTCAGTCTTACTTCGTTACCTCTAGTAGTATCAGGTTTGCTTCTAGCCATTGTTATAGGATGTAGCTCATTGAAAGGCTGGTAAATACACTACCATGTTTAGCTATGAAGAAAGGTGTAACACTTCATTTGGGTATGAAATATAAAAAAGAAAAATAAGTCTGTGTCAACAAAACATTCAAAGTGGAATGACTCCTGGCTGCTTTATTTTGACTGGAAGTGTCTTACAATCAGTATCTCCTCTGGGGCCTGATGGTGAAGAGTGCAGGCTTCAGAGAGAAGTGTTCAGACTCATGACACCAGCCTTCTGCCTCCTGGCTGTGTCACTTTGGGTAAGTTCCTTAATTTCTTTGTGCCTCAGTTTTCTCATGTATGAAATGGAAAGAGTAGTACTTCATCCAGTTTTGTATTTTAAGTTTCCATGTCTGAATGATTAGAACAGTACCTGGCACAAGCATGTGCTCTGGGAAGGTTAGTCTTTATCGTTGTAAGTTTTCTAATGTTCAGAGAACCCAAGGCAACAGCAGTGAAATCAGAAGACATGGCTTTGAATCCTGGTTCTTTGCACAAATTTGGGCCTATGAAGCAGTGTGTGTGAAACTGCTTCTCTGTAAAACAAGGAACATAAGACCTACCTCTTGTGGTTATAGTTAACTTAGCAAAAGGACAATTTATGTGAAGAGTCTGGCATTAAGTAGTTACTAGGGGAGAAGTGACCGAAGTCCAACTCATATAGTAAATATGTACATACTACTAAAAGGTATTAACTGAAAGCAAGCAAACTAGTTTTTTCCTCTATATTAGAAATCTATTTGCAGACAAGCATCCACTGTGAACTATGGAAAGGATATAATTTTCCTCTAGTTAGTGCAAATCCTTGCATTTTGATTAGATTAAGTTATAATTTATATTACTATATTATTGCAGTGACATTTATTGAATGCTTTGAATACTTTATATCATTAGTCCTCACCACAGTCAGGTAATATTATTATATTACTATTATATAATACTAATAATTATTATAATACTAATATAGTTATAATACTAATATAATTATATTAATTATATAATTATAATTATAATACTAATATAATTATATTATATATATTATACTAATAATATTATTATATTACTATAGGGAATATTATGATCCTTGTTTTACTGTGTATTAGCAATCTGTGGCTCAGAAAGGTTAAGTGACTTGCCCAAGGTCACACAGCTACTAAGAAGCAGAGGCAACCTAGTTCTCTTTGACTCCAAAGCCTGTGCTCTTTATAACTATGATGTTCTCCTTTGCACAACTGAAGTCAAATTTCTTGATCTCTTAGAGACATTTTTGTCATGACAGTTCAAATTATAAAAGATCAGATATTAATTTCAATTCAAAGAAGCAAAGTAGTCAAAATGAGGAAGGAACAAGGAGCTATAAAAATCAGACATTGTGACCCTTCTCTGCCACTGACATACTCTGTCAGACCATAGACTGAATCCCTGCCTTTTGGTACTGAAATATCTGCTTCCCAGGTAGTTTTCCTACAGGAGGGCCTCATAGACAGTATTGGGTTGGAAGGAGGAGGGTTGGCTGGTGCTGCTGCCTGGAAGGTGCATTTGCAAAGCAAGCACATGGCTTGAATTGTGATGCTATTCTTGTTGGGGTGGCTTGACATGGTTAATAGTCTGGCACTGACACTTTTCTGCCAATATCACCAGGTCATGCAAATGAAAGGCCTTTGACTCAGTAACTGAAGGTACTGAAGGTATGTCTACTGCACAGTGTGGCCTGGAGTAACCCAGTATATAATAGTGTCACTAGATTAAACCGGTTGCAAAGAACAGTCTTACTCTAAAGAAATTTTATTTACAGTGGCCTTTATGAAGAGAGTTAATCTGTTTTTGCTTGACAAGTTGTACTAAAGAATTTTACAATTTAGTTCATTGCTTTTATAAACAACCTTTTTTCTTCTCTTTCTGAGTAGATCTTTTTTTATAGGGAAATTAGAGCTATCAATCCACCCAGAGTGACACAGTCATGTCACTCTTTCCATCAGATAATTCCTTTCTGCTGAGCCCGAGCATGTGTGGGCTGGGAGGCTGGAGGGATCAGAGAAGGATAGGAATGAGATGTGTGCAGTGTTGCTAGTGATGCTAAGCAGAGAGATACGCCCTAGTGCTCATGTCACTGTTAGATCCATTTTTTGCCTCTCTGTCTCTCTCTCCCCGCTTCTTTTACTTTTCTTTTTAAATAACCAATTCTTGGAAGCCTTGGAAGACCTCTCCAATTCTTTCTTCTATCATCTCTTTTACATACAAATTCCAGTGCAACAGATGAGTTGCACTGTTGTGCACTTGACTGCAAGACTGTTAAACATATAAGTCGCAAAGACTGGCCATCAGCCTCATAACAGAACAGTGAGGAGCAAAAGTAGAACAGATGCTGAAAAGTCTACTAGAGTCCAGATCTGAAGTAATTTAGGAGGATATAAAAGGAAAAAGAAAAGAAAGGAAGGGAAAAATGAACCAACTATGGAAGTAGGAGTAAATTGAGAGGGGTACAAACTAAAGGGCCATGGGTAGATGTTTTCTGATTTCCCCTCTTACGAACTCTGAGTCTTGGGCCAGCTCAAAGAGCCTTTGTGTTCTCACCTGCAAAATGGGGTAATAACAATGCCAGTCTCGTACAATTGTGAAGACTGAGTGAGGAAACCCAAAGAAAGCAGTTAGCCTATATTAATGCTTGAATCCATTCACTGTTGAGAAGCACCACCCTTTTCCCCACAGTAGGAATTGGAGGTTCCTGCCTCAGTTGTTCAGAATTCTGTAAGGGACCATTTAAGATTCTGTGAGGTTAGAAATGGATCAGAACCCATTCTTCTGTTACCTCCCTTTTTTCCCTTGGTTTTTATCTTTCACATTACAGAAAAGCTAGAGTGAGTACCCTGAAGTTTTCTCCTGTAGAGACTGTATATGGAAACTTACAAAAGATTGTAAAACTACCATGAAGAGAGGTCTTTTTGTTCTTTAATCCTCAGAAGCTACTTCCACCAAGGGTAATGGCCACTAAGCTTCATCAGTATTGCTAATTCTTGGCCTCTCTCCAAAATAACCATGTGACAATCCCATTAACAGTGCCAGAAAGCCACTCTTGTAGAAACTGAGTTCCTTTAATGAGTATTTCTTGTGGTACAGTTTGCTTGATAAGGCAAATACATATATTCTAAGTCAGCCTTAAAATCTAAACTGCTGTCTAATTTCTGCCTTTTAAACACACACACACACACAAACACGTACACATAAGCAAGCCATCAGTGCCCCCAACCTCCTGCAAAGTCCAGTTTTAATCAGTTCATAGCCTTTTATAGATGGAAGAAACTCAGGAGCCGTTGGTACCATTTTTTCCATTTTATGGTTGAAGAAATGGTATTGGAGAAGTTAGGTGACATACTAGGACATGTGGTTATTTTGAAAGAGACTGGAATTTTTCCCACAACATTTCATTGTTTTCCAAAATGGAAAAACTCCAAGTAGAAGCAACCTTCTTGCTCTTAGAGGATAAATGCCTGAAGGAAGTACCTCTAAGGCCAACTGAAGACAGTTTTAAATCCATCAACTTATGTAGATTACTGTGACTTCTTTGAATTTTCATTATTGGCTCTACGCACACCCAGTGTGTCCAAATTATCCCCTAGAAATCTTCTTTCTACCTTCACTGATGGAACAGACTGGAAAGATGAATTGGTTTTTAAATTTTTAGGTAATTTTTGGTTAATAAATTCATTATAATACTAAAAGAAGCTAGACATTTCAGGATTAGGTACCTGATTTTTGAAACTAATGAACATGACCTTCCCCAGCTGGTCTGTTGCGTCAGGCCATACAACCCCTGGTTCTGACCCAGGATGACTGTTGGTGAGCTTTCTCTAACTTGCCCCCACAGTGGAAGCTCAGAAATATAACTAGCAGGCCCCCAATTTGTTGACGAGACAGCCACAATCCTTCAGGCAGAGAAACACATTCCCGGCTCTCATGCAGTCATTTGTTGTAAAACTTCGTAGTATTTCCCATTTTCTTTCTTGGGTTTTAGTTTTCACCACCTCCCACTGTGAGGGTTGCCTTGTGTTATTATTTGACAAACAGCTTCTTTTATCTGGCCTCTTGCCCAGATCTACTGCTCAGTAACTCTTCCTGGGGCAGGGAGAAGGCTCTTTCCTACCTAGGGTTGTGCAGGGTTGCCTGCAAGGCTGTGACTGTAAGATTTTTCCGCTGAGGAAGAAAGTCAAATCAACCACAAAGGGGGCAAAAACAGGATTTTATTGGGGCTGCGCTTCTGGGCGAGGTTCTCTGGTCCAGAGTAAGGGGGGCCAGAGAAGTCATGCCCGCGGAAGAGCGGGAAGATTTTTTAGACATCTGGGTGGGGGAAGGCTTGTCGTGTCTTAGGCAGATTGGACACTGTAGTCTCCGTGGGAGACAGAATGGCTGACCACTTAGACACTTGTTGCCCGGAAGATTTTGGCGGTTGCTTAGCTTGCAGTTTTCTTTGTTTGGGGCCTGCCGTGGGCATTAACCTTTTCATATCCTGTCCAACCCGACAGTGACTTCATCCAAGTTTGGCTCCTTAAGCTTTATAAGTACTGACTAGAGAAGTATTTTGGAATATCGACTGTTTCATTGAATAACCAAGGGAGAATTAAAAACTAAATGTATTGTAGTAATTGTTTCACAATATATGTAAGTCAAGTCATTATACTATATACCTTAAAATTATACAGTGGTGTATATCAATAATATTTCAATAAATCTGGAAAAAAAATGCAGACACGGGCCGTACTATAGATCAGCTGAAACACAATTTCAGGGGAGAGGTCCTGGTATGGAGTGTTTTTAAGTTAGTCTAATGTGTAGCCAGCATTCAGAACTACTCACATAGAGTTTTCCATGTTATTCTCTGTAACAGAGAGTACACCTAAACATAAAAATAAGTAGTGGAAACCCAGAAGGTTAGCTAGAATGCACAATGTCAGGTGAAGGACAGCTAATGACAGAGAAAGAAGACAGGACCAAGAGTGCATAAGAACATCATGGACTTTTTACCGTCTTTTCAAGGGTAGTTTAATGGAAAGCATTGTGATGTAGGTCTAGAGTTATAGCCTCAGGGTGGTGTGGCAGTGGCTCAGACCTGTGATAAAAGGGCTCTTTGGCCCTGCTAGGCAAGAAGTGGAAGAAAAGAGTGGTGTGTATTTTGTTCAAAGAACAGCTACTGTTAACTCTGATTCTAGGTTTTTCTTGCTGGTACGTCTACGCGTATTCTTTATATATTGACCTCCTGTAAAATAGTGACTTCTCCAGTGGTGAGAACATGTCTGTCTCCCGCATCAGACACATAGGAAGTGCTGCACTTGTTCTCATGGACCAGACAAATCAGGGAATCAGAAATGAACGAACACCAAAATCATACCTATGCGCCAGTTCTTCATCTTGCTGGATTTTATTTCGGTCATTAGAGGTCTGATGTCAGAGCATGTCATGGAAATTAAGTAACCCATGTCTGTCCTGCCTTATCAGAGTGAAGTTCTTCAGAAAATTATATCCTGACCTTTCAGAAGTGCTGTTTTCAATGGGTGTCTGCAGCAGCACTCAGTCCAGTGTGCTGAAAATAATGCTGAGGAATAGCAATTAAAAGCTTCATTAAAAATTCCATTTAAAGCTCTATAAAATCAGATCCTAGATGAGAAAATATAAGAAAGCCCATAAAACAAGTCATGGTAAAAATATATTAGGAAGATGGAATTTAATTACTGTGTATAAACCCTTAATATTACATTATGATGGACTTCACTATGGACCAATTGACTATTCATGATTTTGGTAGAAAGCTTTATCTTCTAAACCTAAGGTCTTTTAAATGATGCTGTTATCAGCTAATCAATTAATTGAATTTTACATTGCAAATGGTGCTAGACCAGTTAAGGAAGGAATAAAAGTAGAAGAAGTTGGTCTTCAGTGCCCTCCCTAGCCATAATCTCTGGAATTTACACAGCGTTTATCCTATACATAGTCCTATGTTGAAAGAGGAGATTTGTGTGGAGGAGATGCAGGTAAAGAGACCATGAGAATTAAAAGAAATTTAAAGGCAGAAGTGCAGGAGATCAAACCAGAGTTACCTTGTATAATAACTCCAATTGATGAAACTGCTTAAATTTGTTTTACAATCTAACAGAAATTTTCTATTTGGTAAAAACTTTGAATCAAAGTACCATTGTATGCTTTAATTTGGGGATGGTTATTTTGATGGTAATGGTTTCTCCTGGTGATAAAAGACTTAATTGCTACCTTCTTGTACATGAATCATTTTTTCATATCCCTAAAGTCCCATTTTACAAAGCACCTACCAATATACTTATTTTTCTGTAACTACCCAGGTAGATTAAATCAAGTCCATATTATTAATTCTTTGCTGTTCACTCCAGAGAGAAATATGTATTGTATATTTCTATGTCAGGCAAAAGAAATGGACATTCTAGATGTCTTGACCTATCATTTCTTTGCTTGCTTAGTTACTCTAAATTACTTATGCTTCCAGTCCTTTAACTTTCATTTTTATATCATGTGCAATTAGAAACCAATGAAATTGGATACTTTGGGTGCTCCTTGAGTCATCTGAATACCATGAGTGTCTGATGACCAGAGTGCACTATAACTCTGTGATCAGAATGCCTAGACCTGAATGCTGACACAGGTTCTTTCTTGCAGCATAACTTTGGTTAGGCTACCTAAGACTTGGTTTCTTCATATGTAAATTGAGCACAATTATACCTCATGAGCTAATTGTGAAAGATGATAAAATAATTTATGTAAAGCATTACCACAGTGGTCAGAGCAAAGAGCTGGATGGGTGCTGAGTACTAACTGTAACACCCGATATGTCATATGAAGCTATGGCAGCTACACACATACACTTCTGTAAACCAGAAATACTTAGTGAATTTTCAACTTCTTAAAAATCATGTACTTTCTTTTCTTAATGTTCCCATTCTTTTTTAATTATACTTTATACTATCACAGTTGTTCCATTTTTCCCCCTTGGCTCTCCTCTAGCCAGATGCCCCCCCACCCCACTTCTGCAGGTAATCCTCAAACCATTGTCTATGTCCATGGGTACTGCATACATGTTCTTTGACTACTCTGTTCACTATGCTTTACTTTGCATCCCCATGACTATTCTCTGAATACCAATTTGTAGTTCTTATAAATCCCTTCATTTTTTTCACCTATCTCCCCATTCCCCCCTCCGAATCTGGCAACATTCAAAACATTCTCTGTATCTGTGATTCTGTGCCTGTTCTGCCTGTTTATTTTGATTTTAGATTCAGTTGTTGATAGATATGTAATTATTGTCATTTTATTGTTCACATTTTTTATTTTCTTCTTCTTAAACAAGACCCTTTAACATTTCATATAATACTGGTTTGGTGTTGATGAGCTCCTTTAGTTTTTTCTTGTCTGGGAAACTTTATCTGTCCTTCAATTCTACATTATAACTTTGCTGGTTAAAGTAATCTTGGTTGTAGGCCCTTGCTTTTCATCACTTTGAATATTTAGCCTTTCTAGCCTGCAAAGTTTCTTTTGAAAAATCAGCTGATGGACTTATGGAAATTCCTTTGTAGGAAAATATCTGATTTTTTTGCTACCTTTAAGATTCTCTCTTTATTTTTAACCTTTGACATTTTAATTATGATGCATCTTGGAGTGGGTCTCTTTGGGTCCATCTTGATTGGGACCCATCTGTGCTTCCTGGACTTGTATGTCTATTTCCTTCACCAAACTAGGGAAGTTTTCTTTCATTATTTTTTCAAATATATTTCCAATTTCTTGCTCTTTCTCTCCTTTCAGCACCCCTATGATGCAAATGTTGGCATGCTTGAAGTTGTCCCAGAGGCTGTTTACACTATCCTTGTTGTTGTTGTTTTTTTATTCTTTTTTCTTCTTGTTCTGATTGGTTGTTTTTTGCTTCCTTATGTTCCAAATTGCTGACTTGTTTCTTGTCTTCATTCACACTACAGTTGATTCCCTATACATTGTTCTTTATTTAAATTAATGTAGCCTTCATTTCTGACTGGATCTTTTTTATGCTGTTGAGGTCCTCATCAATTTCCTTGAGCATCCTTATAACCGGTGTTTTGAACTCTGCATCTGATAGATTGCTTTTCTCCATTTTGTTTAGCTGTTTTCCTGGACCTATTACCCCAGCTGGGTATTCCAGGTGCACCCACTGTGTGGTCTGTGTACATCCCCCTCTTGTAGTTGAGCCTTGATTGCTATTAGCACATTCAAGGTCAGCCACTGCCTGTGTTCTGCCTGCAGTCACACAGCATATGTTACAAAGCAATTTGCAAATGGCTGTTACCTCTGTTGAGCTTGGAGGTGGCCAGGCAAAGCCAAGTTGTGAACCAAGACCAGATGCTGCTAGTGGCAGGCCTGGGGCCACGTAGCAAGAGGGACAGGACTTGCTGAAGCCAGACGCTGCTTATTTGAGAGAATTTCAGAAAATATGAAGACAGTCCCTTTGTGTTGAAAAGCCATAGGAAACAGCTTGGATAGGCCTGAAAGTTGTGTGCGGCAGGACCTCAGGGAATCACCAGGTGGAGCAAACAGTGAGTCAGGTTGATGGAGACTCAGATATGGTGCCTGCTTCCTGCCTCTTTTGGGGGAGGGCTCAGAAAAGGAACAATGGCCTCTGCTAGCACTTCTGTCTGGGGGACAGGTGTTCTACAGCTCTTGCCCTGATGGCAGACAATTTAGCTCTTCCCCATATGTCTTTGATACCTTTCAATCTGCTGCCCTGGTGCTGGAACTCAGAAGGAGTGAGTATGAGAAAGACTGTGCATAGGCCCTTTACAAGGAGCTGCCTCAAAGCCAGCAGATTCTATCTTCAACAGCCTCAATCCTAGCTGATTTTTATAGCCAGAAGTTATGGAGACTTGTATTTTTGGCACTGGAACCCTGAGCTTGGGTTGACCCCTGTGGGGCTGGGACCCCTTTTTCCTGAGATATCCTTCCCAATTTTTTTTTGATCCACCACACATGGGTGTGAGGCCAGCCCATTCCACATCTGTGCCCCTCCTAACAGTCTTGATGTGGTTTCTCCCTTAAATCCATAGTTGTAGGACTTCCATTCAGCTCAGTTTCTGACAGTTTTGAATGACGGTTGTTCTACAGTTTAGTTGTAATTTTGATGTGGTTGTGCAAGGAGGCAAGCTGTGTTTACCTATGCTTCCATCTTGACCAGAAGAAGATCATGTATTTTCAAAACAGGATTATGTAAGCCCTATATTTGAATTGAACCTTGATTAGTTTAAGTGGAATTTAGTTATGTGGAGAGGAAAAACAATCTATATTGTCCATTATGGCATCTCTAGCTACATGCAGCTACTGAGCACCTGAAATGTGTCTAGTTTGAGTAAAGATGTATTGTAAGTGTACAGTAGGCACCTGAATTTAGACACTTAGTACAAAAAAGAAAATGTAATGTATCTCATTAATAATTAACACTGATTAGGTATCAAACTGATAATATGTTGGATGTATTGTGTTAAATGAAATATATTGTTATAATTAATTTCACCTAATTCTTTATACCTTTTAAGATGTGACTATTAGAAAATTTAAATTATATATGTGGCTAACATTCTATTTCTAATGGACAGCACTGTTCTAGATGGTGCAGTCCATCATTAAAAAGAAAAGATTGGGGTATGAAGTGACTTAAAGAATTTACAGTTTTAGTGAGGGAGACTGTCTTATTACACATGAGAAAAGAACCCATGTGTCTTCCTTATATGACCTTATATAAGGTCCTGAGGCTTCCTTATATGATTTAGAACACCTGGGAGCTTTGAGGTCATCTGAACCTTCTATACTTAGTGGCTGTGGAGGGGAAGGCGAGATGTAACAATGGCCATCGTCTCTTCTGAAAACCCACCTAGAAAATAAGGAATTATCTTTTATTTTTTTAATTTAAAAAAATTTATTATTTTTCAGTTGAGTTTTGGGGTGACATTTGTCAGTAAGATTACATAAGTTTCAAGTATACAATTCTATAATATATCATCTATATATTGCATTGTATGCTCACCCACCAAAATTCTAGTCTTCCTCCATCATCATATATTTTACCCATTTTACCCTTTTGACCTCCCCACTCCTCCTCTTCTCTGGTGACCACCATACTGATGTCTGTCTTAATAGCACCCTGTTTGTCTTCTGCAAAATCAGATACCAAAATAGCAAAATGAAGATAAAAGAACTCACTTGTTCTGCAATCTCAGAGCCTCTTTGTTCAAGAACATATTTTTTGGCCTTGATTTGTGTAGTATTTTGGCCAATAGAATTGAGATATATTTTGAAGTACTTTGTCAAAAAAACTGAGATGTGAAATAAGCCTGAATATAGAGAACTTGAAACCAGAAGAAAAAAAGGCACATTTGAAAGCTTTTCGCTTTGTCAAGAAATGGCTATTTTGACTTTCAGATAGATGGCTTTTGAGTCTGCCAAGAAGACAGAATTTCAACTAGCCTACCAGAACTTTATATTCCTTTTCATATATGCCAAGTTTGAAAGGGCTGTTCTGTCTTCTAGTTCAAGAGCATGCTTTCGTCGTGTTTTCAGTATTCCTGAAAGGGTGCTGTCCATGTACCCCTTCTACAACTAATACAAAACATCTTCCATGCTCAGTTTGAGAAATAGAAAAGGAGAGGTAGAAATAAGGATGGGAAGAAGAACAGAAGGCAGGAGCTTACAGAGCTTCTTCTGTGTGCCAGGCACTGTACTAAGCATCATCATGTTCAATTGAGTGTGATGGGCTAGAACTCTCCAGAAAGTAATTTAAAATATGGAACTAGAAGCCTCCTGATCTTTCCAGAACAACAGTGACAGTCTAGCACTCCTCACACCCTGTATCAATCTAGACTGAGAACACTTTGTGTTTATCTTAAAGTTCCTTTCTGTTCATTTTGCGTATCTGACTCATACAGTGGCTTGAACTTTCAGATGCACCTCAAGAAAGTTGATTCCTCTGCAGTGTGGGGTGTGACGCAGTCACTCTGCAGAGATGTGATCATCTGACCTTTGATGAGGATGAAGGGCATGTTTCTGAGGTCTACTCATCTTTTCCTTCTGAATTTGTATCACTTTTGATCACTGCTAGAATTTCCTCTCTGGAAAATACCATTTTATGCTATGAATCCCTAGTGGAAGATACAGACACTCTAGACATTTCCCATACAGAACTGATTTTTGAAGATTGATGGATTTCTGCATGAAGAAAGGAGAATACATCTGGTGGGAATATTTTTCTTTGCTCTGAGCAGAGGCTTGTTGAGAAAACTTGTTAGGAAAACACCAACCAGACTCAAGGAAAATGATCTGGCAGTAATGTGCAGAAAGGGAAGTCTCATAAACTTTTCTCTCACATTCCCAACAATTTGAAATTGACTTAAAATGGGACAAATCAAAGGAAATAACTTTTTTTCTCAGTAGATTTAGTGCTTTGAACATCTGGGGAAGGAATGGCCCTTCATTCATTGAAATGTGTATGCAGTGAATAAATAATAACATTAGGATCTGCAACCTACGTTTGTGCATAAAATGCCTTGTTCTCTGAAAGTGGATTTCATGCTGTACATGAACCAATTATTTTCATACTCTAGAAACAATAATTCATACCAGAAACTTAATTACCCATGTGCACTGTATCTGTGCCAACCACATTAAACCCTGATTTTTGAAAATCTTGTACCTCTTTCTCTTCAGATGAATGCTATTTAGAGTAGTGTTTTTTATTTTGTTTTATTTTTCCCCGAATTATGCTATTTGATGGGACTAACAGGTTACTTACCAGGTTTTTATCCTATACAATTTAGCTGAAGTTTGACCAGTCCTGATGGTGCAATTTGGGATCTTTACTAAAAAAATGGGAAAAAACTAAGGAATGAAACTTTTTTCAGCTTGCACTATGATATGATGGTGCCCCAAAGTAATAATACCATTACTTCTGCAGCATTAGGACAAGCTTTGCAAAATTGGAGTTGCCATATTAGAAACCACACACAGTTGTCTATAAAACATAAACACAGCCTTAGACTGGAATCTTATTAGCAGTGCTCTGGATATAAAGTAGATAGCATCACTTCAAATGTAATTTTAAATATGTGTCAAGTGTTTCCTTGGATCTCTAACTGTATCAGCTCACAATTTGATTAAGATTTGCTGAGTATTTTCTTTGTGCCAGATGCTCACTGAACTGTTCACATATATTATCTCATTTTGTCTTTGCAGAAGCCTGTGAGCTTGTTTCTCTTGCTTGATAAATAAGGAAACTTTTATCTAGAGAAATGGACTGGCTTGACCAAAAGAAATGGAAGTCAAGACTCAAATCCAGGTTGGCTAACCCCAAGTTTAGTGACAGACTCGATGGTCCTCTGGTAGGCCAGGAGCCTGAGCTGAAGTTATAGAGACAGGAATGCTGTAGGTTACAGTAAAGGAAAGCAAAAAGTGTCAATTTTCATATACACTTATATGATTAGAAATGAAATTTTTTGTATTCATGATATCTGTGGAATACAATTGAGGTACAACACCACAATGTGATCCATTGCTGATGGACCCTCAGAAGAGTCTAATCAGGACTGCACCGGTACTAATAATGTCTTATATGCAATGCCAAATCCTATAGCCCATCTCCTACCTAGAAGGGTGGGCTCATCCCCATGGAGGCAGGAATTCACTCTCAGGACTTGGTGTTTCATATACGGGGTATGTAGGCCAGACCTCCACCCCTTGCTGTTTTACAGGTTCCTTGTCATACACCATATTCCCATGGTTAGACTGTCCCATCTGTAGGAGCCTCGGGTCACTGCTGGACTCTTCATAGGAGCAGCTACAAGATGGCAGTGGTGCATTTTATATTCCAAGTGCATCATAGTTTTACAAATATCATAACATCAATTCTATCTTAGCAAGGCCTAGAAACAAAGCTGTTATCTTCCTCTATTGCCCTGAACAAGAATTATATATAGTTTGCTTTTATTGACTTGCCTCAGCTCTTCTTGATATCAGAGCTTCTGGGCTCCTGTTTCACAGTAATGTATGGCTGGCTATGTTTGGCTGGAACTTCTGAATAGGTGTAGGACTGCTCCATCCTGCCAGCTAAACTGTCTGGTGGTCTTAGTGTCCTGATGCTGCTGATGGCCAGCCTTGAGCAACCATGAACTGGACCACACCTGTTGGAAAATAAAACATGAAATGAAACATCAGTAATTCTCCTGTCTTTACCAGGTTTAGATCCTGATGCATCAACAACATTACCTTCTTGATTAGTAGTGACAGAGGGCATTGATGAATCTCCCAACTATTGTCATTAGTATTCAATATACACCCTATACCACAAGTTACAAGTTGATATGTTAGGGTGCAGCTTTTTCATTCATGTTGACAGCAGAATTTTTCATCTTTACTTTATTTTATTTCTAATATATTTTATTGATTATGGTATTACAGTTGTCACATTTTCCCCCTTTCCTCCCTTACCACAGTAGCCCTATTCCCTCCAGCAATCCCCACCTTAGTTCATGACAGTGGGTTGTGCATATAAGTTCTTTGGCTTCTCCAATTCCCATACTATTCTTAATCTCCCACTGTCTAATTTATACCTAGCAATTTAGGCTTCTTAATCCCTGCACCTTTTCCCCCATTCTCCCCCTCCCACTCTCAGCTGATAACCCTCCAAATGATCTCCATATTTATTATTGTATTCCTGTTCTAATTGTTTGCTTAGTTTGTTTTTTAGATTCAGTTATTGATAGTTGTGAATTTGTTGCCATTTTAATGTTCATAGTTTTGATCTTCTTTTTCATAAACAAGTCCCTTTAACATTTCATATAATAAGGGCTTGGTGATGATGAAGTCCTTTAGCTTTTATCTTGTCTGTGAAGCATTTTATTTGCCCCTTCCTTCTAAATGATAGCTTTGCTGGATAGAGTAATCTAGGTGATAGGTCCTTGCTTTTCATCACTTTGAATACTTCTTGCCAGTCCCTTCTAGCCTGCAAAGTTTCTTTTGAGGAGTCAGCTGAGAGTCCTATGGGAACTCCTTTGTAGGTAACTATCTGATTTTCTTTGCTGCTTTTAAGATTATTTTCCTTGTCTTTAAACTTTTGCATTTTAATTAAGATATGTCTTGGTGTGGTCCTCTTTGCATCTATCTTTTTTGGGACACTCTGTGCTTCCTGGACTTGCATGTCTATTTCCTTAACCAAATTAGGGAAGGTTTCTTTCTTTATTTTTTCAAATAATTTTCATTATCCAGCTTTTCCTCTTCTCCTTCTGGCACCCCTATGATTCAGATGTTGGTATATTTAGAGATGTCCCCAGGGCTCCTTAGACTATCTTCACTCTTTTAAATTCTTTTTTCTTTTTGCTGTTCTGTTTGAATGCTTTTTTCTTCCTTAGGTTCCAAATCATTGATTTGATTCTGGGCTTCATCTACTCCACTGTTGATTCCCTGTAAATTGTTCTTTATTTCAATTAGTTTATCCTTCATTTCTGCCTGGGTCACTTTTATGCTGTTTAAGTACCCACTGAGTTCCTTGAGCATTCTAATAACCAGTGTTTTGAGCTCTGCATCTGATAGATTGCTTATCTCCATTTTGTTTAGTTCTTTTTCTGGAGTTTTGTTATGTTTTGTCATTTGGGCTATATTTCTTTCTCTCCTCAATTTGTCAGCCTCCCTGTGTTTGTTTCTGTATATTAGGCAGATATATTTTGACTCCCTGTCTTACTAGGATGGCCTATTGTTGAAAAGGAACCTGTAAATTGTGTAGGTAGAACCTTACGTTCCACCTGGCAGGTTGCCAGGGTGGGGAAACCTGCTTCCCTGATTTGTGATTCCTTGTGGGGAAGGGCTCAAAGAGAGGACAATGCCACTGCCTTGCTTCTGGAGGTTTGTCTGGATGGAACTGTCTCCCAGTAGTTGCCCTGTTTCCAGTCACTTCACTTTCTGCTCATATGTGACTGGAGCCCTTCCAGTTGTTGCCTTGGTTCTGAATCCCAGAATGTGTGGGTCCTAAATTCATGTGAGCCCTTTAGGAGGAATCTCCTGAAAATCTGAAAGTTTCTTCTGCTGCTCCAACCATCACTGGTTTTTATAACCAGAGTTATGGGGATTTATCTTCCCAGTGCTGGAACCTTTAGCTGTGCAGTCTGACCTGGGCTAGGATCCCTCACTCCCAAGGTATTCCTCTGAATTTTTTCCCACCACATGTGAATGTGGGGCCACCCATTCCACTGCAGCTCTGCACCACACTGCTTCTCTGTGTCTCTCTGCCTGTCTCCACATCTCTGCCCCTCCTACCCATCTGGATGAATGTGGCTTCTTTAAATCGATGGTGTTTGGACTCTCATACAGCTTGATTTTCTGATGGTTCTGGGTGATATTCGTTTTGTAGTTTAGTTGTAATCTTCTTTTGTAGTTGTGCAAGGAGGTGAAGCATGTTTACCTGTGCCTTCATCTTGATCAGATGAGTCATGTTCTGTAATTCCAACAACATCAGCCAGAAAAAGTAGCTGCCCCCAGTGGTGGCCAGCTGGGCAAAAATATCCACTCATCTTTGTTTTAAAACACAGATAAAACATCTACCAGGTAGAGTTAGGGAGTGTTTTTGAGGTGTGAATCAATTGTTTTCTTATTATTTTCCTAGATATAAAAGTTTTTTTTTTAGATATAAAAGTTTAATATAATTTGGTACATATATCAGAAAATTGTTTATGTATTTAAATAGTATAATATATTCAAATGTGTATATTAAACCATTATTAATGTTGCTGTTTGATTATATATTGTTTTGTGTTTGTATTTTTGTTGATATTTGGTGTTTAACATTTTATAATCTATAGATAATTGAGAAGTCTAATTAAAAGATATATACATTTTTCCTAAAGTTCTTATTTCTTATAAGGGACATAGTAATAGTGTCTTAGAATTGAACTCTTTCAAGGAACTTAAGAATTGATTCATAAATTTTCCAGCATCGCTTTGGTTACATGATGAAAATTCAGAAAGATAATATTCAGAAATGGGTTATACATCCCCCCAAAAAATAGTTCAAAAAGTAATTCTTTAGCTCTCCAATTGGTACTCTTGTTTCTTTTTTAAAATTATTACTTCATTGTCCAGTGAACCTTATCTGAACAGTTGATTCAGAATGAGATGAAATTCCCACCCTTGGGAACATCTAGTGAAATGCCAATGGTCAAGTTCTGCCTTAAAAAAAAATTATTTATTCAGCCTTAACAAGGAAGGAAATCCCCCCCCACCAAAATGAAATTATCTTCTGGAGTGTGGGCTGCTTGTAGTACAGGCTTTCCCCATTAGGTGAGTGTTCTAGTAACCTGTCTATATCAGTATAACATCAGGAGTTGTTGTGAGAGGCTGCATTCAGCTTTAGTAAATTTGTTTTGTAGACTCTTTCAACACATTTGCCCATTACATGATGGGAGATTTATGAAGCATGCCTGCCCACACTGTGCTGAATATTCAGCAGTTTTTGACCAAAAACATTGTAATTTCCATGCTCCACACTCCCTATTCACTAAATCTCTCTCTTTTTTTATTTCTCTGGATAAAAAAAAGTCTTCAAAGGGAAATGTTTTGCCAACGTGGAAGAAATGAAACAAAAAATGGCAGGAGCACATTAAAAGACATCAAAATTGATGAGTTCAAAAACTGTTTTGAGCAGTAGAAAAAAATGTCTTGACAGGTGTATTGCATCAAATGGAGGGTACTTTGAAGGTGACTGAAGTTTAAATATGTATGAATAAGTACATATTTTTTTATTAAATAAATTCTGGATTTTTGTGGTGTCCCCCCCTCATATGCTATAATATGGGTGTACCTAGAGGATATTATGCCAAATGAAATAAGGCAGACATGAAAGGACAAATGTGTGTCATTCCATTCCACTCATATGAGGACATTGAGTAGTCAAATTCATGAAGACAGAAGGTAGAGTGGTGGTTACTGAGGGCTGGGTGAGAGGAAATGGGAGTCAGTGTTTAGTGGGTATGGAGTTTCAGTTTGGGATGATGAAAAGTTCTGGTGATGTTTACACAACATTGTACATGTATTTAATGCTGCTGAATAGGTCACTTAAAATGGTGGTAAATTTTATGTTGTGTATATAATACAATTTGCTTAAAAGTCATTCCCACATGTTGCTTCTGTACCTTGAAACTAGGAGCTCCACAAGTCCCAAGGGGGTTGCAGACAGAGGGAGAGAATTTAAGGCAGGTACTAAGCACACACTTCATAATCTACAGTCTGGGTTATACAACTTTTCTTACTTTTAAAAAGTCAGTGCCAGCTTTGGGAAAATTACCCCTTTTTCTATTTACCACACTCCAACAGTTCTTAACAGAGGTTTTGGAATTCTTAGAAAGATCACAGAGATACAAAATAATAGTACATTTTTATAATAAAATATTTTTTTCTGAATTTCAGTGTTTCCGGTTATATTTTGCTTGCTTGTTTGTTTTGTTGATTAGGTTCCACTTATAGGTGAGTTCATATGGTATTTGTCAGAACATGTTTAAAGGACACATGGACACAACCAAAGCAGGGTAGGATTGAGGATGGGAAGTGGGGATGGCTGGGGTGGGTGGGAGTGGTGGTGGGGGGAAATGCAGACAACTGTACTTCAACAACAATAAAAAATGTGTGAAAAAAAGAGGAAAAAGCTTAAGTGTTATGTTATTTTGAGCGTTGAAAAAGTACAAAATTTTAATTAAAAAATTCAATTTGCTAATATCTCTGCTAAATAAATATTGAAAAAAAAGAAAACACTTTTTTTTACTGAAATCTTCTAAAGAAGGTTATAATGACTCTATTTTCTTGGCAAAAGTCCCAAAAAGAAGGAGGTTAAGTAACCTCAAATCACTCAGTAAACAAATGGAAAAGCTAAAAATGGAACTGAGGGTTACCTGATTTTCACAATGTGTCTTCGTCATGATCACACTCACATCCTTCTGCACAGTAATGAGACTGACAGGGGCCATGGGGGCTGGCAGCCTGAAGAGAACCTTTCATTTCTTGAAATAGTTTCTGAGTTCTAAAAACCTGTAGTGGCAAAGCAAACTCTGCTACAAACGCTGACTCTGCATCCAACCCAGCGATGTCTAGTAAGGGAGAGGAATGTGAGGAAATAGCTTTCTTTTTAATAGCCATGCTGTCATTTCTTGATGAATTCCTCCTATTTGGATACTTAATTGTTTGGATAATTTTTAACACTACTTTTCCTCTTTCTTAAAAATAACATCCATCAAGTTTGGTAGATCTTTTTCCATGCCAAGGAAATTAATAGAAATTTAAAAGTTGATTCAGTGTTAACAAATATATTACTCTTCGGTTTGTTTTAAAAAGCACAGCTCTGGCTGGTGGTTCAATTGCTTGGAGCATCATTCCATACACTAAAAGATTGTGGGATCGATTCCCAGTCAGGGCACATATGGAAGGTAACCAGTCAATGTTTCTCTCTCACACTGATGTCTGTCTGTCTCTCCCTCTGTCCCTCCCTCCCTCCCTTCCTCCCTCAAATCAGTAAACATATCCTTGGATGAGGATTTTTTTTAATCATATACATTCATTAAAGTTTTTGGTATTTGCCAAAAAATATACTGAAGAAATTATATATTTTAATGAAAAAGATCTACCTTTTGGCTTGGTATGATCAGTAATAAACAAAGCTGGAGGTTGTTCAAATAGTGAAAACAGATTTTACTCAGTAACTGCTGATGGTAGGGGATAGTGGGGTCTCCATTCATTTGGAATCATGCAAGTGTAACTTAGTGCTTTAAAGAGGGAATGAGGGATTATGGAGGGGGCACACACCAGGCTCAAGCAAAGTCAAAGTTAGGATTCTGTTCTCTCACAGAGACCCAGGTCCTGTCATTCCTGATGGTTGCATTTCGTAGGCAAGGGTTTCAATCACTCTCCTCAAACTCCCAATTGGGAACAGCACAGATATATTCTTTTTTTTTACATTTTTAAAATGGTATTTTATCATTTATGGTATTAGAGTTATCCCCAGTTTTTCCCCCTATGCCCACTTCTAACCAGCCCCTGTCCCTCAGGAAATTCCTACTTCATTGTTTTTGTCCATGGGTCATACACATATGTTCTTTGGCTAATTCCTTAACCTTCTTGCATCTAATCCCCCCTCCTGCATCCCCTCTGACAGCTGTCAGTCTGTTCCATGTGTCCATGCCTCTGTTTCTATTTTGTTCATTATAGATGCTCTTGAGGTGGAGAAATACATCTATATCTCAAAGGGACAGAGGAAACGGGTCAGAATGTAAGTCCTTTTTAGTAAACGCTCCAAGAAAGGGAGTTCATAGGCCTATCTTCAGGTTGTGGACTAGAAGAAACAGTAAATTCTTTTAACAGTCTTGAGCTTTTCCAGACAGGCACTTGAAGGGGGCTGGGTTGTCCCAGGGAAATCACCTTGGGTTGCAAGAAGCTAGGCTAAAGTTTGTCAGATGTCTCAAGCAGTAGTGGAATAATGAAGTGTTCATGTGGAGGTTCTCTGTACTCATGATGCTCTGTCTCCATAAAAAAGATGTCCTGTCTCCATAGAAAAGAATATAGTATCTGATATAGAGATAGCAATGCAAAGCTTGATTTTAAGCTATTCTTTAGTTCTTATGTGTCATATTCAATGTGAGCATTATGAGTGAGGTTTGACCTGTCTTTGGTGAATATCTTGTCAATGATTTCCTGTGCTGGAAGAAAATATCAGAAGTTTACTTGGTGATGAAAAGAATGAGATTTAGCTCTTAAACCATACAATAATATTTTTGCATAAAATGCATCTGAGATGTCGGTAGATTCCAACTATATTATCCATATTTTATTTTTTATTTTTTCCGATAATAGAAATTCAGTTTGAGTAAAATATTAACAAATGACTATTAATACATGGGTATTCATGAATGTGTTCAGTTTCCACCACTTTCAGATCACAAGCCAGAATTTTTCTGATAAGTAGGATAGAAAATTTATTAGTCTATCTAGAAAAACCCAAATGGAATAACACATATCAGAAAAGGAGAGGTAAATTCCTGACTTAAAAATGACATCTTGTCTCAATAGCTTTCTAAGCAGATAGAAGACTAGGCCAAGTAGTAATACCTAAGAATCAACAGAAAATATCTTGCAGTATACTTTCATATTAAGTAGTATGGTTCCTCCAACTTTGTTCTTCTTTCCCAGGATTGCTGTTGTTATGTGGGGTCTTTTGTGGTTCCATATAAATTTTTTAAATATTTGTTCTAGTTCTATGAAAAATGTCATTGGAATCTTGGTAGAAATTGCATTGAATCTACAGATTGGTTTGGGCAGTATTGACGTTTTAATTATGTTAATTATTCCTATTCATGAATGTGGTATGTGCTTCCACTTATTTGTATCTTCTTCAGTTTCTTTCTTCAGTGTCTTATACTTTTCCAAGTATAAGTCTTTTACATCATTGATTAGATTTATTCCTAGGTATTTTATTCTTTTTGAAGCAATTGTAAATGGTATTATTTTCTTATCAGTTCATTATTGGCATATAATAATGCAGATGATTTCTGGATATTAATTTTGTATCCTACTACTTTGCTAAATTCATGTATCAGTTCCAGTAATTTCTTGGTGGAATCTTTGAGATTCTCTATATAAAGTATCATGTCATCTGCAAATAAAGACAGTTTCATTTCCTCTTTTCCAATTTAGATGCCTTTTATTTCTTTTTCCTGCTGATTGCTGTGGCTAGGACTTCCAGTACTATGTGGAATAAGAGAGGTGAAAGCAGACATCCCTGTCTTGTTCTCGATCTTAAGGAGAATGCTTATAGTTTTTGCCCATTGACTATGTTGCTGGCAGTGGGTTTGTAAATATGGCCTTTATTATGTTTAGGTATGTTCCCTCTATTCCCACTCTACTGAGAGTTTTTATCATAAATCAGCACTGGATTTTATCAAAAGCTTTTTCTGCATATAATCATGTGTTTTTTACCCTTCATTTTGCTTATGTAGTGAATCACTTTTATTGACTTGCGAATGTTGTTCCAACCTTGCATTTCTGGAATAAATCCCACTTGATCATGGTGTATGCACTTTTTGATGCATTGCTGTATTTGGTTTGCTAAAGGCTATAAATTAAAACAGCCTGGTATTGGCATAAAAACAGACACACAGATCAATGGAACAGAATAGGGAGCCCAGATATCAACCCGCATATTTTAGTCAATTAATATCTGACAGAGGGAGCAGGCACATACAATGGACTAAGGATAGTTTATTCAATAAATGATGTTGGACAATGGAATACTACGAAGCAGAGAGAAAGAAGGAGATCCTACCCTTTGTGACAGCATGGATGGAATTGGAGATTATTATGCTAAGTGAAATAAGCCAGGCAGTAAGGGACAAATACCATATGATCTCACCTTTAATTGGAACCTAATAAAAAAAAGAAAAAAGCAAACAAAATGTAACCAGAGACACTGAAATTAAGAACAATCTGACAGTAACCAGAGGGGAGGAGGGAAGGGGTAGTGCAGGGAAGGGTTTTCAGGAACTACTATAAAGGACACAGGGACAAAACCAAGGGGGAGTGTGGAAGCAAGGGAGGGAGGTGGGTTTGGCTGGGGTGGGGGGAGTGGATGGGGGAAAATGCAAACAACTATAATTGAACAACAATAAAATAATTATTAAAAATAAATGGTGTTGGAAAAATTGGACCAATAACATGCAGAAAAATGAAACTAGACCACATTCTTACACCACACACAAGAATAAATTCAAAATGGATCAAAGACTTAAATGTTAGACCCAAAACCATAAAAATCCTTCAAGAAAACATAATCAGCAAAACCTTGGGAGAAATTTTTTATCAGATCTATCTCCCCAGGCAAGGGAAACAAAAGAGAAAAATAAAGAAATGGGACTCTATCAAACTAAAAAGTTTTTGCACAGCAAAGGAAATCATCAACAAAATAAAAAGACAACCTACAGCCAATATATCTGATAAAGGGTTAATCTCAAAAATTTATAAAGTACTTACAAAACTCAACACCAAAAACCAAACAACCCAATTTAAAAATGGGCAAAGGACCTGAAGAGACACTTCTTCAAAGAGGACAAACAGATACATGGCCAATAAACATATGAAAAATGCTCAGCATCACTAATCATCAGAGAAATACAAATTAAAACCACATGAGATATCACCTCACACCTATTAGAATGGCTATCATCAATATATCAACAAACAACAAGTGCTGGTGTGGATGTGGAAAAAGGGGAACCATTTAGCACTGTTGGTAGGTATGCAGACTGGTGCAGGCACTGTGGAAAGCAGTGTGGCAATACCTCAAAAAATTAAAAATGGATCTGCTTTTTGACCCAGCAATCCCACTTGTGGAAATATATCCAAAGGAACCCAAAACACTAATTTGAAAGAACATAAGCACCCCTATGTTCATCACAGCAGTATTTACAGTTGCTAAGATATGGATGCAGCCCAAGTGTCCATCAATGGATGAGTGGAAAAAAACAACTGTGGGACATTTGCACAATGGAATTCTATTTGGCTGTAAAAAAAGAAGAAAATTTTAACCCTTTGGGAGCAAGCACATACAATGGTCTAGATAGTTTATTCAATAAATGGTGTTGACAATGGAATACTATGCAACAGAGAGAAAGAAGGAGCTCCTACCCTTTGCAACAGTATGGATGGACCTGGAGAACATTATGCTAAGTGAAATTAGCCAGTCAGAACAACAAATACCATATGATTTCACTCGCATGTAAAATCTAATGAACAAACTGAACTAACAAGCAAAACCAAAACAGAATCATAAATGCAGAACAGATTAACAGCTAGTTGGGTGGGAAGGAGGTTAGGGGGTGGAGGGATTGAGCAAAAAAGGACTCATGGACAACAGTGTGGTGATTGCTGTGGGGAGAGCAGTATAAGGAGACTAAATGGTAATGGAAAAAATACCATAGAAATTTTAAAAAGAAAAAAGTAAATACTAAGATATTCATTTACATTATAAGAAATGTTTGCTACCTAATTAATTTGACATTGTCTCTCCTATGAAATTTTACATTATACAGGGTTTTTAAAATTTGGTTTTTCCTTGCATTATATACTTTTCTTGTCTCTACAGATAGGTACATAATATAAAATTGTGTCTGTTGTATTTTTCTATTAAAGACAGTTTTCTTGTCTACTTTTAAAAGAAGAAGTTTCTATCATATCCAATGGCCTAAGACTAATATTTTTTTCTATTATTCCTCTGTATTTTACAGAATGGAATAAACTGTGCTTTCTTTGACATCTTCTCACTCATAATTTCCAGAACTACATCACATTGGATTTGTAGGTATGGGTTTCTATTGTGAAGTAACTCAACACCAAGAGTCTATTGTTTATGTTGTTCTAAACTCTGAGATGCTCCCATTCACTTAAAGGATTTGATAGTGTTTGATTTGCAAGAGGGATATTGGAAGATGAGTCATGGGTTCTTTAAAAGCTATATTTCCCACTAACAATCAATGAGAATAAATGCTTCAGTGAGGTAGGTGTGGAGTCAACAGTGCCAAAGCAGGGTATGATAACAAAACATCTCAGGCTTACATCTGGACTAGATCCCATTAGAATCTCAGCAAACCTCCAAGCACTGTGATCTTTTCCTCCTTGTGGGTGTACTGAACAGTTCTAAATATGACATGATCAAATAAAATGATTAAGTTATCTGGAATGACTCCAAGTGGCAGAACATGATTTGCAACTGAAAGAATTATTTACATCTGAATTTCACTAAACAAATAAACAAGTAGTTGTTCTGATAGTGGCAGGTCTATTCTTCATTAGTTGCCCACGAGAAGGCAGTGAACCTGGAAGGCTCACTAAAGGAGAGATTAAGTAAGAGTGGTCCTGGGTTCTAACCCATTTCATGATACCATGGATTATCTAAATGAGTAGAGTCATTAAAAGGGAAAATAATATTTAGGAATCCTTAAACTAAAGTAGTCACATATGTATTAAGTTCCTTAAATAAGTGTATTTTTCATGGGGAAAAGTAGGTAACATCTCATAATTATTTTTAGCCCCTGCCTATAAACCACTTTTATATATAGACTGTTTTTATTTTCAAAAATCCATTGAGCCAGCAATTCCAAGTTTCTTAGCTGACTGAGACCCTTTTCTATAATCCAAACCTGGGATTTGAATCTCCCAATTGCCTCAGGATCATCCCCTAGTTCCCATTTACTGACTGCCTTCACTTAACAGCTCTGCTGCTGCCCATTTGACTCTTTATGACAAAGAGATAGAAATGATGTAGGAAGAGCTCTGGCTTTGCGTTAGGCACTTTCAGTACATTTTCTCATTTAATCTTTGCAACAATCTCCATTTTACTGATGAGGACACTAAAGTTCAGAGATTTTAAGTAACTTGCTCAAGATCATGTTGATAACGTAACGACATTTATCAGAGCCAGGGATTGCCACCCAGCAGGTCCCTCTAACGCCACCTGTGCATCCCACGTCCTAAAATCTTGTCACCAATTTATTACCCACTGATAAGTGGGTAATAACCATCTTCTTGAAAAAAAAAAAAAGCAGTTTCAGGATTTAGAGGATATTTATGTTGCTTATGTTAAAGGGAAAGTCAACATTTATTTATCTTGCTTTCCAAAGAGTTTACCTGTCAATGTCTCTAACCTGTGAGGGAGTCACAGAAATTAATGTAGCTGTAGATGTAGAAATGACCCAACCCTAGTAAAAATGACACTGAATTTCCCTAGAGACACTTTTGTGTTTACTATATAGCAGCCAGGACCTAATTAGTAGACTGATACATTTAGGAACTTCAAGGTAGGATTGGGTGTCAAAACTGACATTCATTTTCCCAACCATAGAATTACCATGTCATGAGGCTGTGGGAGGCACTGTAGAAACAACATTGGGTTCACTGAGAAAACTTCAATGAAGAGAGTATAGGAATGAGAAAAAAACAAAACAAAACAAAAGCTTAACGCTTTTCTTTCAGTATAAACATAGTTAGATTTTACTCAGGAGACATATTATGTGTTGCATTTCATTTTCTACAAGGCTTATACAAGTAATTATATTTAAAAGTTTCTATTAATATTCACTTTGACCTATGGTTTATTATATCATTATTTCCATAAGTAAATAATTTTTCAGTAAGGGCCAAGGGAGGCTACTTGGGCAAAGGAATAATAAACCATTTTCTCTTGAGAATTCTTTCAAAAGTTGCATTTCAATTAAGATGGTGTTGGATAACAAAGGCAGGGTGAAGTGAAATTATGGATTTGAAGTACTTATCATTCAACACTAAAACAACTCATTAAACCCCTACTGTTAAAGATTGCTTCACATTAACATCCACAGAGACTTTCTGCCCCCTGAAGTCAATGGAGGCAGCACTGAGCCACACAAACTTGTGATGAAAGGCTCAGCAGTGACTTGGCTGGAGGCCCAGATGTGGTTCATCCAGTATAAATTTTACTAGATAATCATTGTCAACTCCAAACACCTTTTGAAGAATGCTTTCATTTTTGTCTTGGGGCATTAGATCTGCATCCAGTTCATCCAGTCAACCTTACACTATTAGGAGGAAAGGTAACATCAATTTATTACATTATTTCTTGATATAATAATGCCAGGGAAGAACCTGTCAGAAATGAATTCCCAGTTCAATCTATACACCTGCTTATATGATCCTTTGGATGTTTAACAGGCATTTCAAAGGTAATAGAAAAAAAATAACTCTTGAGTCCATTCCCTACTCTATACAAACTCACCTGTTTGTCTCATCTGGATAAATTTTATCACCCAGTGGCTCACATCAAAAAGGTAATGTGTTGTCCTTGACTCCTGTCTATCTCACTCCCAACAGCAGAAAGTCCATCAATTCTCCCTCCATAATCTACTTTGAGTTTGACCTCTTCTCAGTACTTCTCATCACTAGTTCAAGGCTCAAGCATCATTAGTCCCCACAGTGCTCTTGTGCAAATTTGGAAAAGTCATTACTTTCTCTAGACTCAACTATCTCTTGGAATATTGCCATTCTATACTGTTTTTTTTTCTCCAAAGAAGACATATTACTGCCTCTGCTGGACAGCAATTGTGACACATATGTATGTCATGTGACAAATATACAATATTTACACTGTGGATAGCGCCCCTGAGATTGTGCTGTGCAAAGCCTGTAGAATCTTGTGTGGCAACTCTGAGTCAGTACAGAGCTAGCTAACTATCCTGCTTCCTCTCTTATCCTCCTACTATAGTCATTTTTCCCCACAGAGCATCTAGAGTAATCTTTTTAAAATCAGACATCAAACCATGTCCCTCCCTTGCTAGGAACCTCCCAAAAGAGTTCATTTATGCTCCAAGTAAAATCCAAACTCTTTTCTCTGGTGTACAAATCTCACTAAAATCAGGCCCCTGCCTGTCTCCCCAGCCATTCCTCCAAGCTCTTAGATTGAAAACATATCCATATGCACAGGCAGGGCCTAATGACAATCATTTGTTCTGATTGATGGGTGCCCTTGTCAGGTCAGCCATTAAACATATGAATATCTGCCCTGATTACCTCTTTTGGCTCTGCCCGCTTGGCTCTATCTAGACACATTGGTTTTGCTGTTCCTGGAACAGACCGAGCATATTTCCATCGGCATTCATCTACTAGAGCTGCATTAACAAATTACCACAAACTGAGTGACTTAAAATAACAGAAATTTATTCTCTCACAGTAGTGGAGACAAGAAATCTGAAATCAAGATGTTGGCTGGGTTGATTTCCTCTGGAGGCAGGGAGGGTGAATGTGTCCCATGCCTTACTCTGAGCTTCTGGTGAATGTTGGCAGTCTTTGATGTTCCTTGGCTTGTAGCTACGTGACTCCAATCTCTGTTTCTGTCCTCACATGGTCTTCACCCTCTTTTCTGTGTCTCTTTCCCCTTTTCTTCTCATATAAGGATTGGTTATTATATTTACGGCTCATCCTAATTTAGGATAATTTCATCTCACAATCCCTTATTTAAGGTCATCTGCAAAGATGCTTATTCCAAGTAAGGTCCTGTTCTAAAGTTCCTGGTGGATGTATCTCTTAGAGAGCCACTACTCAAACCACTATTATCTATGACAGCTTTTGCATCTTCTACGTTTTCCTTGAATATTTTTTCACCTGGCAGACAGGACATTTATCCTTCACTTTATCCCAGTTTCTTCTCATGTAATAATTCTTCAGAGAGGCCTTCTCTGCCTGCCCATCTACAATATTAATAGCTTCTGCCCTGGCTGGTGTAGCTCAGTGGATTGAGAGCAGTCACTGGTTTGATTCCCAGTCAGGGCACATGCCTGGGTTGCAGGCCAGGTCCCCAGTGGAGGCCACATGAGAGGCAACCACACATTGATGTTTCTCCCCTTTTCTTTCTCCTTCCCGTCCTCTCTTTCTACAAATAAAAGTAATAATCTTTAAATAAAGATAAAAATAAAATAAAATATTAATAGCTTCTTCTTATTCCTCTTGATTCATTTATTCTACTTTCACTTTTCTTTATGTCACTTTAATAACACCTTCCATTTCATTGTATATTGTTTATTTTTTGTTTACTGATTATTATCTGCACTAGAATATCCAGTCCATTATGTCAGGAACTTTGTCTTCTTCATCTTGGTATCACCTAGCACAGGTGAGTAAACTATGTTCCATTGGCCAAATCCAGGTTGCCATCTGTTTCTGTAAAGTTTTATGGGAGCACAGCCAAGCCCATATGTTTGCATATTGTCAGCTGCTGCTTTTGTGCTATAATAGCAGAATTGAGGGTCATGATAGAGACTGTGTGGCCCCCAAAGCCTAAAATTTGCCCTACCTGACTCTTTAAAAAAAAGCTGAATGTGTATGTCATATGTGTCTGGCTTGTAGTATATAATTGCTGATTTATATTGCAAAGGGTTATTTCCAAACAGAGAAATGTAATTTGGTCTTAAGGTTGACATTTTGAAGAGGAAGATATCGGGGTTCTTTTTCCCTGTTTCTAACTTAGAATAATTCATAAATGCTAATTTGGGTAGTTACAAGAGGAAATTCTATTAAGATAAGATTACAGAATGCATTTCTTAGATCACAAATTACTTCGAAGAGTGTGCCATCTTGTTTAATTTTCATAATTACCCAATTAGGTCAATATAATGCTCTCTATTTCATAGGCAGATAAAATGAGGTCACCCAGCTAGTAAGAGGCAAAGCCAGAACTCCAACTGGGCTCTAACTTTAGGTTCTGATGTCTTCCTTGTGCTTCTGTCCCACAGCTAATGCCATCCTTCAAGGAGAGCAAATCCAGACATTTCACTGGGACTTCATATCTCCAGCTGTCTCTGTACACATGTATATCATCATGAGGCATAGCTCAGCCTTCCCAAATTATAAGTATTATCTTATATTTTAGTGTAAAAAATAAAGATTAAAAGATTAAAGATTATCATATACTTCAGAGCATAAATAATACTATATATTTTTGTATCTCCACAATATCTAGAACAGTGCAAGATACAAATTGAGGTAAGTAGTCAATAGTAAATGTAATTGGATTCTGATGCACAATACAAAATAAAAAGAAGTACTATTTAAAGGCCTAAGTGACTTAAAATATTTTTGACATCTCAAATGGTCATCAAGAGGATAATAGATACTTGGGTTTGTTAATAATTTAGATCTTTATATCATTTCCTGTTTTTTCAGGCTCCTCAGCCATTTGCTTTAATAAATAAATTTTATATTAAAGGGAAGTAAACTAAGAATGCATATTTTTTAAACAATTAGTGAGAGACTTCCTGTCAAGATGGAAGCATAGGTAGACACACTTCATCTCATTGCACAGTGATAAGAAGGATCACAATTAGCCTCAAGATAAAAATTTTGCAAGAAAATTGAACTGTATGAAAGTCTGACAACCAAGGATTTAAAGCCGCATTCATCCAGAGGGGTAGGAGGGTCAGCTATGGAAAGCCGAGACATAGGGGACATGGTGTGGTGGCAGTGAGGTGGCTGGCAGAATGGGTGGTTCCACATTCACTTGTGGTGGATAAAATTGGGAAGGATACCTTGGGAGCAAGTAATCCCAATCCCAGGCTAGATCACACAGCCCATAGTACCAGTGCCAGGAAAATAAAGCCTCATAATTTCTGCCTGTAAATATCAGTGGAGATTTGAGTGGTGGGAGAAACTGCTGATATCTCAGGAGTGTCTGTTAAAGGGCCAGCATGATCCTAGAATGAACACAAACTCACCCACTCTGCAAACCACTACTGGGGCAGAAGCTAGACAAGCTCCAATCACATACAGGAAGAGGGTGAAGTGATTGCAAATGGGACAAGTGCTGAGCAAGCCTCAGAAGCAGGTGTTGTCCCCTCTCTAACACCTCCTCCACATACAGCGCCAAAAGCAGTGACATATGTTGTCCCAACTTATTGAATACCTAAGGTTTTGCCCCATACAATGTAACATGTATTCTAGGGTAGGGAGACAAAGAAGGTCTACCTAATCCACAGAAACAAACACAAGGAGGCTACCAAACTGAGGAGACAAAGAAATGTGGCCCAAATGAAACAACAGAACAAAACCCCAGAAAAAGAACTCAGCAAAATGGAGATAAGAAATCTATCACATGCAGAGTTCAAATCA